>PVJI01000280.1:0-301169 GCA_004026765.1 Micronycteris hirsuta | reverse complement strand
AGTAAAGGCTGCGTGATGATGTACTCCTTGAACTTGACCTTATCTGAGAAGCACTTTATCTGCCCTTCCATTCTAAATGACAGTTTTGCTGGATAGATTATTCTTGGTTGTAGGTCCTTGCTTTTCATGATTTGAAATATTTCTCTCCAGCCCCTTCTTGCTTGGAAGGTCTCCTTAGAGAAATCCGCTGACAGTCTTAAGGGAATTCCTTTGTAGGTAACTGTCTCCTTTTCTCTTGCTGCTTGTAAGATTCTTTCCTTATTCTTGACCTTGGGTAATGTTCTTATGATGTGCCTTGGTGTGTTCCTCTTTGGGTCCCACTTCTTTGGGGTTCTCTGAGCTTCTTGGATTCCCAGGAAGCCTGTTTCCTTTGCCAGATTTGGGAAATTCTCGTTCATTATGTGTTCAAAAATACGTTCAATTTCTTGGTGTTCCTCTTGTCCTTCTGGCAGCCCTATGATCCGGATGTTGGGTCGTTTACAAATGTCTCTAAGGTTCCTGAGTCCCTCCTCATTTTTTTGAATTCTTGTTTCTTCCTTCTGTTCCACCCCATTGGTTTGAGCCCCAGCTTCCTTTTTTTCCCTATTGGTTCCCTGTAAATCTTCCTCCGTTATCTTTATCGTTTTGTTCATGTGTTCAACTATTTCTTCCAGTTTTGTGAGCATTCTGATTATGAGTGTTTTAAACTGGGCATCTGTTAATTTGGCTATCTCTTTGTTCGTTAGTTGTAATTTGTTCTGATCTTTCGTTTTGGCCATTTTTCATTCTTTTTTATCTCGGTGCACCTGTCGGAGTCTTAGGTGTTTGTTGGTGCCTGGTAACCTGGGTCGCTTTTTTGTGACGTTTCCTCTGGGGGTGGGGCCTGGGAGGGAGCAGTGGCGTCTGCCGTTCACCGCCACTCCCTATCACCCTCTGCTCCCCAGTTCCCCACTGCCTTTTCCGCCAGTCTCGGCCCTGCTGGTTCCCACTGGCCTCTCCAGTTACACTGCCGGCCTGCGGGGTTCACCCGTTGCTTGGGGTAGTGTTTTGTTTAGGCGCTCCCGGGGTGAGTTCCTCCGGGCAAATTGCCTTTCACTCTGCTCCTCTGCTCGGTTCTGCCCCGCTTACCGGCCTGGATGTACGTCCTCCCCAACTTCCTGGGTGTTGGACTTCCCTTCAGTTCGATTCTGTCTGTTCTGGTTGTTTATTTTTCGCTATTGAGTTTGTTGTTTAAACTCTCTGGTTATGAGCGGCGGTGCAGTGCGTCCACCTACGCTGCCATCTTGGCGGAAGTCTCTGGTACATTTTCTGTTTGTTTATTTATTTTTTTGTTTAAAAAATTTATTTTTTCTGGTACATTTTCAATAGAGTCAGGAGTACCTACTTGTAAGAAATTTTTCAGCAATATCTTAATTGTTGAAGCTTTCTTCTTTTGACTTTATTTATTATACATACCTCAAAAAAATGTTTTACAAGCCTGTTTGTGTTGATTGGACTTCCTGACTTTGTTTAGCACCTGAAAAGCAGTGGCAACTCTCCAAGCCTTCCTTTGTCTAGAAAGGTTCTTAAGTCACTCAATCCAGGAGTTTATAGAAATGTGGAATATGAAATTTGGCTGAAGTCTAAACAAGGTGAGTTTAAAAATCTACGTTTTTCATAAGTTTACTTTGTGGCACTTGAAAATAATTAAATCAACTTGATTTTATACAAATATTGTTTACAGCTCAACAGAAACGTGACTATTCTATTGCTGCTGGCTTACAGTATGAAGTGGGAGATAAATGCCAAGTAAGTGATCGTACAGAAGGACAGATTTTACTTAAGATATTGTTTATTATAATAGGAACCGAGGACAGGTCATGTTTGAATATGTTGTTAATTTAGGATTTCAGAGTATATTTTTTCAGGTATACTTTCTTTTTTTTTCTAAGATTTTATTTATTTATTTTTTAGAGAGAGGGGAAGGGAGGGAGACAGAGAGGGAGAGAAACAGCAATGTGTGGTTGCCTCTCACATGGCCCTCACTGGGGACCCGGCCCGCAACCCAGGCATGTGCCCTGACGGGGAATTGAACTAGGACCGTCTGGTTCCCAGCCTGCGCTCAATCCACTGAGCTACACCAGCCAGGGCTCAGGTATACATTTTAATGGTTTTAAGTATTTAGTATTTTGACTCACTTGAATACATTATTAAAATTGTGCGTGTCTAGCCCTGGCTGGTGTAACTCAGTGGACTGAGCACAGGCTGGGAACCAAAGGGTCCCAGTCGGGGCACATGCCTGGGTTGCGGGCCAGGGCCATGTGAGAGGCAACCATACATTGCTGTTTCTCTCCCTCTCTTTCTCCTTCCCTTCCCTTCTGTCTTAAAAAAAAAAAAAAAAGTCATTCTGGAAAATTGAGAGGTGCATAATATTTTTCTTTTGGATTAAGAAAGGAAAGTGGACAGTAAGAATTTTACTCTTTGAGTAAGCTACTGCTCTGGACTTAAATAGCTGATTAATAAAGGAGAAAGTTGTATTAGACCTTGACTTGGAGTGGTTTTGCACCCCCTTACCCTCTACTTAGCAATGTCTGCAGATATTTTTTTGTTTTACAACTGAGAAGGTGCTACTCACATCTAGTGGATGGAGGCCAGGGGTACTGCCAGATGTCCTTCAGTGTACAGGAACCCCACTCCCCCAAACACGCATGACAAAGAATTGTTTGGTCCAAAGTGTCCAAAATGCCAAGGCTAGATAGAGAAACTCTGGAAAATGTAATTTCCAAAGTCCCTCTTCTATTCTTTGTTAATGATAAAAATGCTATTTCCAAAATAAAAACATTCCACATACACAAAAATTAGTTGGAAGATAATTTTCATCAAAATGATTTTCATCAGTGTTGCCTTTTAAAAACTACCTTAAAATAGGCATTGATAAACATTTCTTCTTGACTTATGGGGGAAATACTCATTTCCTTTGTGACGAAGTTGTTTGTGAAAACTGTCTGATTGACTAGGATTGCATCTGCACTTTTGAGAACTTTGAATATTGTTCTGATTCTGAGGTACATGAAAGGAGAGGAAGAAGAGGATATGATTCACTTAGGTTCTTCCTTACCAGATTGTCAGAAACTTGCTCTAATTATTGAACAGAACTGTGGAATCTTTGGACGATTTGGAAGGGAACAAAAGAAAAGAGTAAAACCAGGGCTTAGAGCTTCTCTCCTTCCCCATCCCCTTAATAGAGAAGATGATTGCTTATCTTACACTGCATCACTAAAGCTGTGTTACTTGTTATTTCAAATCAAGTGTATTTCCTTTGAGGTTGCATTTGCTTTTGGTAAAATAGATGCTGTTGATAAGTAGATGGTAGAGCAGGTACTTGTTTTAATTTTTCCCTTTTTAGAGTATTTTGTTTCTAATTCTATTACTTGACTTTCACTTGGATAAAATTTAATTGAAATTTTACTATGAAAAACTGCTAGTACTCGAAAATGACTTGTTTACTCAAGTAAGCATGTAAGTTACAGTTTAAACTTGATAAAAATCAACTTCAGAAAAGCCTTTTTTTATTGTTAAACTCTTGAAGAGAGGAGAGCAAAGTGTCCTATTGTGATCGATGAAGAATGACACCTTAACTTGAGGACTTTCATCTACTAATGAAAGTAGGAGGGTGCTCAAAGCCCTGCTGCATGGGGCTTTGGAGCGGTTGCTGCTGCTGCTGCTGCTCGTGCTCCTAGTGGTCCTGGTGCTCCTAGTACTTCTATTGCAGTCAGGCAGGTGCCCTGTTCAGTGTGCATTTGACTACATAAAGAAACCCCAGGGCTTACTCACAGTTGCTCTTGGAAAATGCCAATTGTGTGTTAGAGAACAGATAATGGATCTATTTTTAGGGAGAAGAAAGGTCATAGTCACACATTTTAAATACTGGAAAACTGAGATGATTGTAATTATAATAGTTAAATCTTGTGTTCCTCATATATCATATATATGAGGAACATATATCTACCTCATTCCATCTGCATGCGTCCTATGACTTTGGTATTATTATTAGCCTTACTTTGCATATGATGACACTGAAGTATGAGAAATAACTTGCCCAAGGTCAAACTGCAGGTAAGTAGAAATGCCAGTTCTGGAGTCCTGGGGTGTATTGTGCCATAGCCTTGAGTTCATGACCAGGAAAAGATGCTTCTCTTGTTTGGAGCCTTAATAGATTGTGCTCCTACTTCTTGAACTATTTAGAAAAATAATTTAGAACAATTTTGGAAGGGTAAACAGAAGTATTTTAGGTAGAGATACATAATACAGAGACAGGTATAGTTGTATACCCTTTTGTAATTAGTTTTGTGTTTAACAGTATACATTTTATTCTTTTTCATTGGAAACAAAATAAAGTTTAAAAGCTGGTCATTAATGCAAGGAAGCAGCTGACTGACCTTGGAATTGTTCAACAGGTTAGGTTGGATCACAATGGGAAGTTGTCTAATGCCGACCTTCAAGGGGTTCACTCTGAGAACGGACCACTTTTGGTTGAAGAAGTTGGAAAGAAGTATGTACTGGTCTTCAGTGTAGGCATTTACTGTCTTTTCCACTTAGCCTGATATTATGAGCATTTCTAAATGGCTTTTTGTATCTGCAATTCAATTAAAGGTGTTGCCTATGTATAGAAAATATATTTGTTTAGATCTTTTGAAAAATAGTTTGAATTCACATTCAGTGTTTCACATGATGATATATTTTAAATTAAAAAAAAACCTCAGTTATGGTTTAAAACGTGCCATTCTTTATGAAGGCAGTTTGGGAAATTGACCATCGTAACTATAAAGTGGGAGCTTTGGAGGATAGGGACCATATGCATTTCTAGTATCACTCAGTACTGCATTGCATGTAGTTAGCTTTCAGTAGATGTCAGATGGAGTAAAATTTTATGGTTGACTTACAGTGTCAGTTTACAGCACCTTTTATTTCCGTTGCTGCTGCCTTTATTAGAGATAAAGGTAGTAAGTCACACCTAAACTTTCCTATGGAAAATTTTAGTCATATACAAGGAGCATAGTGCAGTGAACCCCAGCATACCATCACTCTGATTCAGCAGTTAACTGCATTTGGCAATCTTTTCTAATCTGTTCTCCCTAATCCTTTTTAAACTTGGAAATGGAATTGGAATATTTCAAAAAATTCCAGACATGACACTACTCATAGATATGTAGATGCTTTTGTGTGTCTCTAACACAGTAAGAACCCCTCCCTTCCCTCACCTGAATGACAGTTCCATCGTCACAGCTAACGGATAGCAACCATTCCTTTAATCTTTTGCTTGGATTGTGATTTAAGGCCTTTTATTAATCTTGTGTTTTTTTAGGTTAGAAAATATGCTTTTGGTTTATGTTACCTTGTTTGATTAGAATTATATCTGGATTGCTAAATGACTTTGTAATTTAATTTGTTTTTAATACAAGAATTAAAACTGTAAATCCTTATATAAGTTGCAAATAAAATTGTTATCCCGAGTACTTAAGTATGATTACAAGTCTTTTCCTTCCTTTTGAAGACACTCACCGAAGAACCTCAAACCACCTCCCTCAGAAAGCTGGAACACAGTGTCAGGGAAGAAGATGAAAAAACCTTCCGCTTCTGGACAAAATTTCCATTCTGGTAGGGGCACATCAAATTACTCTTTTTGTGGGGGAGGGGTGATGGTACATGGGGTTGTTCATCATAGGAAAATAATGAGGTGTTTTTGGCTTCTTGTCACAGATACAGATTACAGAGGGCCAAAGAATTCAAGCAAACCAGTAAAAGCTCCATCAGCACTACCTCCTCGACTCCAGCACCCTTCGGGACTAAGACAGCATGCATTTTCTAGTCATTCTGCAGGGTCCCAGTCTCAGAAACCCTCCAGTGAGCACAAAAATCTTAACAGGACACCCTCGCAGATCATAAGGTAACCTTCCTGAAGGCAAGAGACTAGACATTAAGGGAGGGGCATATCTTTCATCTGCCACATTACATGCTTCTAATTACAGAATAATATTAAAAGCGTTGGTAAAATACTCTGTAAGGATTTCAGTTCTTCGACGTTCTCTTTAAACAAATCAAAGTAACTTTTAGGGTAGTCATCTTTGTTTTTGAATATGTTTTTTTCAAATGATTTGGGAGATTTTATCCTAGCCAAATCATATGCTGGCACTTAATAGTTTTCTGGTAGTTTGCAATACAGTATGTTAAATACCGAATTTAAAATTGCATTTCTAATTTCTTGGAAGGTGAGGGTGTTTTCCTTTATATAGGAACTTAAATTAGCCAAAATGATTGGTTTACTTTGTTCTAAATTTATATTGTGTTTGTTAATGTGTCTAATATTGAATAGAGCTACAAGTTTTAGGTTCATGTAATCATGAATAGCAGCATTTTGACTGAATATCCAGATATAAATGAGCTTCAGGGTCATAATTTCCTGTGCTATGGATTTTAAAATTTTTTTCCCCTATTCTGCCCTTCCATGGAGTAGTTTATAGCCCTTTGTAGGAGCTTCATTTGAGAGAGTGTATCTTAAGTGTACGCTGTCCTTTTCATGCGAACTTGGCCGTGTCTACTGTGGGTGTTGGAGTCCTATGAGGTTACCATGACCAATGTCTTTCTCTCTCCAGCTGTCTGAACAGCTGTACCATCAGCTTATGTGCTTGTCAAGCTCTGGTCTTTAATGCCTTTATTTCTGGCATTTGACCATTTTCCCTTTCTTAACATTTGTCATGTACTTAACACTTTGTAACATAACATCTTGAAGACACTTACAGGTTCTTAGGCTATATGTTACCAATACTGTGTTAGCTTCCTGTAGTTGTAGCAAAGTACCACAGACTAGGTGGCCTAAAACAACAGAGACTTACTCTATTAAAGTTCTGGAGGCTAGAAGTCTGAAATTAAGTTGTCAGTAGGGCTGTGCTCTCTCTGAAGGTTCTAGGGCAGAACCTGTTCCATGCCCCTCTCCTACTGCTGCTGTTGCCTACAGTCTTTGGTGTGCAGGGGCATTCGAGGCCCATGGTGGGTGACCTCTGCCAACAGGCAGTTTATGCCGTTCATCAACCACTTACAGTTGAAGTCTCCTTGGACGTTGACCAGATTCTACTAGCATCTGTTCAATGCAGGCAAAGTACCTTAGAGGTCTGGCTTATTTTGAATATTAACTTTGTGGAAACCTAAAAATGTAAAGTAAACACAGGAAGGTCATGGGCAGGAATGCATTTTATTTTTTTAATAGACTAGAAAAGAAGCATTTCCCTCCGTAAAACACAAGGGAACTCCTCAGTGTCTTACTGATTAAAAAAGAAAGTGCACGTAAGCTACTAAGTGGCTAATTTAAATATGCTTTTGTTTACCACAAACTGAATTTATATTCAGTGTGTTTCTGCTGTTGTAGTCCGTCTCCTAGGAATTGGTGGAATGATCAGACAGATGTAAAATGTCTCTGTCGTGTTGAGATCATTTTCCTTCTTGTGTGTTAGCTGTATGTTACCTGGTCTGTGAAAACACTGGTGGCAGAAGGCAATGGGTAGGACATAGACAAGAAGCTTCAGAGGGTTTTCTCTCTTTTTTTTTTTTTTTAATTTTAATAGTCTTTGCATGGACTATAAAGCCTTTCTTTTTTTTTTTTTAAAAGATTTTTATTTATTTATTTTTAGAGAGAGAGGGGAAGGGAGGGAGACAGGGAGAGAAACAGCAATGTATGGTTGCCTCTCACATGGTCCTCATTGGGGACCTGGCCCGCAACCCAGGCATGTGCCCTGACCAGGAATCGAACCGGGACCCTCTGCTTCCCAGCCCACTCAATCCACTGAGCTACACCAGCCAGGGCTCTTCAGAGGGTTTTCGACATTGGGACTGATTATCTAGGAACCTAGTTATATTTGCAGCTAGTATGCCTTCTCCACTCTTTGTGTAAGAGTGGATTTTACTGATATATTAGAAATTTAGAGACTGCTGATAATCAAATATTTAGAGTAAGATTTTTTAAAAATTAAATCAAAGTTCAGAATTTTATAGTTAACAGTCCACTTGGTTTAAGCTCATTAGAGTTTATCTTTCTAATATTTAACTCATCAGTTTTGAATTCTAGTTATAGACTAAAAGAACCATGATGTTGGACATGGGACCTTCATGACTTCTCACTTTCATTTCTTATTGATACTGTCTCTTTTCTTTGGAAAAAGAAAACAAAGTATCTTAAAAACCAAGGAAGAATGCCATACGTGGTTTCATTATGGGAATGCTGAGAACGATAGTAATATCATTGCTGAATCTCTGTCCTCCAGCTAGCTAGGTGCAAATAGGAAGGCTTTGGTTCTCTCTGTGATGTGAGTGAGATACGACAGATGGTTTGGGGTAGTAGGACGAATATGGTCTAAGGTTGTGTTAATTTTCCAGAGGCTCCTGGCGTTTGCTGAGTCGTCTTCGTTGTCTTCCACCACGGGGGTTTGAGAAGGACTGGCCTCAGATACTATGGCTTCAATTTGCTCCTCTGCTTTTTTCCCCAATACATTGGGTTGGAAAGCTGCCCTGTTGAAATTAGACTGAGATGTTAAGTGGGACTGTCTAAGGATACAATGGTGCTATTTGTTATTTCAGATATTAAAAAAGAAAATCAGCCTGGTTGGTGTGGCTCAGTAGACTGAGTGCCGGCCTGCGAACCAAAAGGTCACTAGTTCGATTCTAGTCCGGGCACATGCCTGGGTTGTTGGCCAGGTCCCCTATTGGGGTCGTGCGAGAGGCAACCACACACTGATGTTTCTCTCCCTCTCTTACTCCCTCTGTTCCCCTCTCTCTGGGGAAGAAAAAAATCTTTTGGTGTCATTCTCACTCTTTTCAGGGAGGTTATATCTCTTCATATTGTGACAACACATTTTTCTTTTAGGGTGACTTTTCATTTCCCACTGTTGTGAAATTGCTAGACATGGTAGAAATAGTGTTCACGTTGTCTATAATAGTTTCAAGTCATATAAAAATCATTAGGGTTATGCTACAGGCTACTTAATTCTATTCATGAATTTTCATCATCCTTTGACCAGAATTATATTAAGATGACAGCAGTCTTATCTGCGCAGTTGATGTCTAGCCTGGCACATTTTAATATTTCTTCTTTTTAGCTTTCCATCTCTCTTGAGTGTCACCAAAAAGCTTGAGGGTCCTGGTGTCTCCTTCGAATATTACCTTTTACTTAGAACAGAAAATTAGAATGCTTTTCAGACCTAAACTGGGAACTTTCTTTTCAAAGTGAATTCTTATGAAAGTATTAGGATGAAGAATAAAGAAATATATGCAGTACTTAACATTTCTGCTCTGATGGAAAGGAAAAAAAAAGCCTTGATTATTTCTGTATCACTTCCCCGCACCCATTGTAAGGTTGTCTTCTTGATTCTGTAAGGAGATAATGCATGATGCTACAGGAGATTCCATTTGCTAAACATTTGTTAATCAGGTTGCCAAAAAGTTCTATAATGTCATGGTACAGTTAAATAATCAAATACTTACATTGGCACAACAGGTTGTTTTGTGTATATATTCAATACATTTGTCTTCTTTCTTGTGACAAGAATGTTTTATTTGACAGAAAATCTGATCGTGAGAGAGCTGAGGACTTTGATCATGCCAGTCGAGAATCTAACTATTTTGGCCTCTCCCCAGAAGAGCGCAGAGAGAAGCAAGCTATAGAAGAATCTCGATTACTTTATGAAATTCAAAACCGAGATGAACACGCTTTTCCAGCCCTTTCCGTATGTATAAAAAGAGATTTTAAAAGTTACTGGTTAGGAATCTCTTTTTAACACAGTTGCCCCTTGAACAACTGGTTTGAATTGTATGGGTCTACTTATATGCAGATTTTTTTCCAGTAAATGTCGTCAGCCTTCTGAATCTTTGGGTTTTGTGTCTGCAGATTCAAGCAACTGCAGAATCTGCAGATGCAGAGGACTGACTGTATCCATTACTTTACATCATTTTCTATAAGGAATTTGAGCATCCATGAATTTTGTAATCTGTTTGAGGTCCTGGAACAAATCCCCTGTGGATACAGAGGGACACCTATGACTGGTTTGGGGAGAGTTAAAAGTTACACGCAGATTTTCGATTGTGTGGGAGGGTTGGCACCCCTAACCCCCATGTTGTCCAAATGTCAGCTGCAGTTTCTATATTAAACCATAGTTTCTAAGGATAGATTACTAATTTTTAAACTGAAGGGTGCTTTAAGAGATCATGAAATTTCCCCTCCTTTTCACTTTTTTCATGAGGAATGTGAGGTCTAAAGGTATTATTAATTGGTGTCAGAGCTGAGGCATATAAATTGGTTAGCTCACTTCTAGGTTAGTATTTTAAATTATAAGATGTTTATATTGCTAGCCAAAGTAACAAGATACATCTATATTCAGTTAGCAGTATACATCCATACAATCAGGAAAGTCTTTTCAGTGTTCCTTATTAAATAGATCAGCACCTGATAACCTAGTATATACAGTAACAGCTGTTGTTCAGAGTATTTGCTGTTGGACGAAGTGGTGCATGTAATCTGGTGTCTTTGCTCTTGCTCTGTGTCAGACACTGGGCTGTGTGGCAGATGCTGCTCTGATGGAAGAAGTGTTCTTTACCTTTAGGTTTCTTAATTCTTTTGGGTGAGTCAGAAGGGAGTACATTTTCTCATGTAGAGTGAAGTTAATGTTGTGGGAGGAGATGCATTGGCAGGCTGGGGGAATGTGATTCAGGTTGGGGCACTGGGAGCCCTGCGCCTGTGGTCTTTTGAGTATTGGTGAGTGCTACCAGATGACCTGGGGATCCAGAGTGGCGGTTGGACCCTTTTTCTCCACAGCGTAACATTTTTCAACAAAACAAAATGTTACAGGAGGCTACCTAATAACCAGTGCCCAGCATTAAATGATGCCTCTCACACTCCATTCTCTGTCCACTGGCCTCTATGGAATCCTTTAAAGGTGTCAGATGCTCGACCGAAAAGAACTCTGGAATAATATTCAGTCTAGCACAGGGGTTGGAGCTTAGAAATTATTGGAAGAGGTACCCAGATCCATATGCGAATTAGCCATGGTCTATATGTTGAGTATATTTACTGTTGTGTAATATGTTATTTTACTATAATACTTAGAAAATAGAAATGGAAATCATTTAAGCTAGTACTCAGAGCTTTTTGTCCCTTTTCAGTTAGTAAATAGAAAAGTACAACTACTGTAATAATATAGGGATAGATTTTGTAATTTTTTTTTTTAAGATTTTATTTATTTATTTTTAGAGAGAGGGGAAGGGAGGGAGACAGAGAGGGAGAGAAACAGCAATGTATGGTTGCTCCTCACACGGCCCTTGCTGGGGACCTCACCTGCAACCCAGGCATGTGCCCTGACTGGGAATCGAACCGGGACCTTTTGGTTCCCAGCCCGCACTCAATCTACTGAGCTGTACCAGCCAGGGCAGATTTTGTAATTTTTTGACTAAAATGGAGTCATACTCATCATTTTTATTTTTACTTAAAAATTTAAAATTTTATATATATATATTTTTAATCCTCACTTCAGGATATGTTTTCTAACTGATTTTAGAGAGAGAGGAAAGGAGAAAGATAGATAAACACTGATATGAGAAGGAAATATGGATTGGTTGCCTCCCAATTGTGTCCTGAGCAGGGATTGAACCTGAAACCTAGGTATGTGCCCTGACCAGGGATTGAACCCATAACCTTTGGGTGTACAGGACGATGCTCCAACCAACTGAGCCACCTGGGCCATACTCATCGCTTTTAGATAGACAATTTGAATCATGTCTTCTAGAAAACTCATGCCATAGGACTGAGATCCTTGTCTCAGCTGTGGACAGTATTTACTCCGAGAGTACCAGACCAGGCTAGGAAAGAACAACCTTTGGTGGTAATTTAGCTTAAAAACTAAACTTAACTCAGTCCCTTTCTCACACCAGTGAGAAGGTTGGGTCTCATGCAGAGCTTACGTGATTAGCTGAGAGTCAGTAGCATTTCAGTGATAACAACCGTAGTGCACTGTATCTGCGAATTTGCACGTGGGTGCTTCCCCTACAAAGGACTGTGGCCTTGCAGTGGCTGTTTTTGAAGGTTAGTACGAAGGGTGCTATTCTTTGTGCAAAGAATGTAAGTGTAAATTGCAAGGTGAAAGTTTGGTCAGGGTGGCTTCCTGAAATCGGTCTGTGAAGAAGTGTTACTAATAATTTAGGCCAAAGGTCTCATCGCCTATAGTTATTAATAAGCCTGTAACTATAGAGTGTATAATTAAATATGAACTGTAGGTCCTATTTTTTGAAGTTCTAGAAGTAGAAAGATAAAGGGCTATGAATTTTGAGACTTAGATGTATGAAGGGTATGTTTATGGGTCCTAAACACAAAGTATTGGGTTTTGTTCATTTGAAGAGCTCATCAGTCAGTCAGTCATCTTCTCAGAGTAGCAACCCATGTGTCCAGAGGAAGTCATCACATGCAAGTGATAGAAAAGGAGGCCGGCGGAGAATGGATACTGAAGAACGAAAAGATAAAGGTACGCTACTTCATCATTTGAAAGCAGATGCTACAGATCTGTGTCTGGTTTCCATTGAGAAAAGAAGCCTTTTAATATCATGAAGCAATTTAATGTCACATATCTCACTGTTACAAAGAAACTGATGCAAGCTAAAGCTCATGATCAATGTTATTTTGAAAACTGTATTTTTCACGGACTAAATGTGATTCAAATAGTGCTTTTGACTTTATCTTTACATTTTCTTTTTCTGACTTCAAACCTAACTTGTGCCTGATGGCTATCTTTTTTTTATTTTTTTTAGATATTTATTTATTTATTTTTAGACAAAAGGGAAGGGAGGGAGAAAGATGGGGAGAAACATCAGTTTGTGGTTGCATCTCACATGGCCCCCCTGGGGACCTGGCCTGCAACCCAGGCTTGTTCCCTGACTGGTAATCGAGCCGGCGACCCTTTGGTTCACAGCCCGTGCCCAATCCACTGAGCTACACCAGCCAGGGCTGATGGCTGTCTTTTTTTATCTGGATCTGTTACAGACTTGAGCCATGGACATACTCACCTGGATAAGAAGCCTGGGCCAAGCACGTCGGAGGTAGATGCTATAAATAATAATTGCATCTTTTCTTTTTCCTTAACACTGTGATAGTATAGCAGGCAGAAACGGAAGGAGATGATGTTGGTGACTTCATCATTTTATAACTGTTGGTGAAGTTGAAAAGTAGAGAAAAAAAGGGAAATGGTGGTAGTGCTTAAGAAGAATTCACTCACAAATTGTAACCATTTCCTCCAGGGCACATTATGAGGACCTGTCTGAATTGGTGGAAAGTAGCTTTTACTTTCCAGTACTCTGTAGCAAATTGAGATTTTTAAAGGAAGAGTATGCTCTTTGCAACATTTCCCCAATAAAAATGCCCCAGTACTTTGATAGGATGAAGATGTACAAGATGTACAGGCAGAGTTTCCTATCTGTTGAAGACCAGCCAGATGTAATTGGGGGGAGGGGGGAGAAAGGCAGTTGATACAACCAGATGTAATTGGGAAGGAAAAAAAAAGCAGTTGATACGGTTCAATTAGGCACAGATAGGGCAAACTAGAAAGGCAACATGATCCTAGAACGTGGGTCTTTGGAATACAAAACTACACTTTTTTTTTTTTTTGCTTCCAAAGAATATTAGTGATGATAAATGTACAAGAATTTCATCACCATCAAAGTCAAAGAAATTAGAGTGCCCACCTCCTGCAGAGCAAGTAAGTACGTTGTCGCATCTGACCTGGAGGGCTCCAGTGTCTGTCTGGGTTCTTAGCTCTGTGTGTAATCAGTCCAAAACAAAACATCTGTGTAGGAAATGGGAGGATATATTTTAGCGTCATAATTTGGGTATAGCTATGCTTTTTATAATTCTATTGTTTAGAATACCCTTTTTATGGGGTATAATTTTTATATTCACCATTTTTTGGACATAGAAGTTGTTCTTCTGAATTGATTTTTGAATGTTTTTATTTGGTACCTTGTGTTACCTCTGTGGTGGGTTGGCTTGACAATTAGATTTTTGAAAGGAAATTAAGAATTCCTACTTTATTTCAAAGCTTTTGAGTTGTTTGCATCCTTAACAATTTCATAGATGGTAGGAAATGTAATGATTAGACTCTAATGAAGATATTAGGAAAAATAATACATGTAGAGAGTAATAGCACCAACTTATAAATTTAATCAGCTTTAACCAGCTTAACAGTAACTCACACCTTCAGACCATCTCCACCCACCAACTTACAAATTTAACGGTGGAGGCACCTGAGTTCCAGCAGACGTTTTGATTTTTGATCTAACAGGCGTGGAGAAAGGCTTAGTCCTTGACTTTCAGTTAGCATCCTTTATGTTACTTAGAAAGCATGTAGTTTTGTGATACGTCTTTGTGTGAAGAGCTCCTCTAAGTAACTCATGAGTTCATGGTAATTTTAATGTTTTGCTTCCTTGCCTTTTATTTAGCATTGGGTTCAAGTTCCTTTTGAGGTTGTTTATAACTTTATTAGTGACTTCGGTGACTTTTGGCAGGCAGTCCCTGGTTAGGATCAAATTTGTATGAACTTTTTAGCAATTGTGTTTTTTCTTTCTAAGACCAGAAAGACCATTTATGTAGAAACTGCAGTTGTATAACAGGTAGGCATTTCATGGTTCATTTGGTTAAAATGAACTCTTATCTTTTTTCACCCCCTCTTGAAGAAGCCAGCAGAACATGTGTCTTTGTCAAGTCCAGCTCCCCTTCTGGTTTCTCCAGAGGTACATCTAACTCCTGCGGTGCCTTCTTTACCAGCCACTGTGCCAGCCTGGCCAAGTGAACCTACATCTTTTGGACCAACAGGTTAGATAAGAATTTTAGAAATCCAGTGAACCATCTAACACAAGCCTTCCAAGTCAGAGACTTCAAATTTTTGAGTGAGAGCTTAACCTCAGAGTTGGGTCAAATGTGTGGAGCCTCACAGAGCTTTTTGTGATCCTCTGCTTTGCCCTGCTTCCAGTGTGGGAGGGCCCCGTTCATTTACTGTTCCTTTCAAGAGGTGCCCTCAACATCCTGGGAGCAAGATGTTTGAGCTGGTTATCTCCACTGGTTGCTTTGGTGGTTCTGGTTGCTCAGCACTCACACCACAGTTTGTATTCCCTGTGAACCACTCTTTATGACCCCTCTCCCCCAAACCCTTTGCCAGGCTCTGTCTACATATGTTAATGCGAGCTGCTGTTAGATGACATTGGTGCAAAGCTTGTTTCCTGGGCTCCTTTTCTCCTGGGTGTCCAGGGAGGGTCCTTGATTAATATAAAAATTTTCTTTATATTGCTTAATTATATAGCTTTCTAATGGTTATATCATTTGTACATGATTCTTTACTTTTTAGCCTAAACTTATTTTTGTAGAAAATTATTTTCACCATTTTATAGTTTTGATTCCTTTCCCTTTTTCTTGTAGGTGTCCCTACTCAAATCCCTGTTTTATCAGTGACACAGACTCTGACCACTGGACCTGATTCTGCTGTGTCCCAAGCTCATTTAACACCCTCTCCAGTTCCTGTGTCAATACAGGCAGTTAACCAGCCCTTGATGCCTTTGCCTCAGACACTGAGCCTTTACCAGGACCCACTCTATCCTGGGTTTCCTTGTAATGAAAAGGGAGATCGAGCCATTGCACCACCTTATTCACTGTGTCACACTGGGGAGGACCTGCCTAAAGGTGAGATTCTTCTCAAAGTTCACATCGATTTTATTTATTAAGTACTGATAGAGGTTCACTGAGAAATGTAAGGAGAGGCCAGAGGGCATGTTGCCAAGTTAGCCAAAGACTTGGGGAGGACAGCAGAGGTTTGGCCATTAGTTACTCACTCTGTTTCACCTTGTGTCTGATTGGATTATATTTTTTATATGTTTAGTAGCTGTGCCCTGACCCCCACTCATATTTTTTTCAAAAATAGCCTAAATCCATTTTGAATTAAATCTTAATAATGTTAATAACCAGCTAACTAAACATTTGCTGACTTTTCCCATCACTACTCATACTACTTCATGAAAAAATTACAAGGAATGAATATAATGCAGGATAGCTGTCATAGTACCACATGCAATAATATATATTTTTAAAAGAATTTAAATTTTCTCTTTTCCCTTCCTCCCTCCCTCCCTTCCATTTATTTATATTATTGTTTAAGCTGTTACAGTTGTTCCCACTTTCCTCCCCAGCCCCTTCCCATTCCTGCAAGCCAGTCATCTTTGTGCTAAATCATCTTTGATTAATCTCTTCACAATCTTTCATCCTGTCCCCCAGCCCTCCTTTCTGACAGCTGTCAGTCTGTTCTGTGTATCTAAGCTTCTGTTACTATCTTGTTTGTTACTTTATTGTGTTCATCAGATTCCACATATGAGATCATGTGGCATTTTTCTTTCACTGACTGGCTTAATTCAATTAGCATAATGTTCTCAAGGTCCATCCATGCTGTTGTAAAATGTAAGAGTTTCTTCTTTTTTACTGCTGCATTTGTCCCCTTTTCTTTAAAGGAATTTTAGTTGCAGAATTTCCTGTTTGTAGGTAAAGTAATACAGTAACTATCTGTATAATCTGTGTTCTCTTTACTTGGATTTTGTGGATAATTTTATTAGTCATAGCTTGATGTTTGAGTCTATGGGTAGCTTGGCTTAATGTCAAATGAATATCTAGCTGATATGATCCTGTTAGTCTTATTAATGACTTAGGTTTATATTGATTTTTACCTTTAGCCCCCAACATTTTTATTTTGTAATATTTTAAACCCCACAGAGGAGTTGAAAAAGAAATACAGGAAACACCTGAGTGTCTTTCACACAAGTTTAATTTAAATCAGATTTTTAAAAAATCTCAAAACCGAGATTTTGGGACTTAGACAAAAGCCTTTTGAACCTGGAATTACCCTATAGAAATAGATCCTGGTTCTGAATATATTATAGTTTTTAATCTCTGTTTTACATCACAGGCTAGAGAAAACAATTCTAGTAGATAAAATTGTCTTTAGAACTACATATTATTTGAAAATAATGAAAAATGTGTTTGTATAATTTTAGTGAGTGATTATTATGTTATTTATTTTCAGATAAGAACATTCTTCGGTTCTTCTTTAATCTTGGTGTAAAGGTATTTATGTTTTATCATTTTAAAGTTATTTTTAATAAGTTAACAGTTTTAAGTTATTACTATTAATTATTCTATCAGTAAATAACCTAAGGTTCACTAAATCTCATTATTTTAAGCACTAGCATTTTCAGGACTGTGTAGTGTGTTTGTTCTTGGTGGTGGTTGAGGCTCCAATTTTTTGCTTGCTCTTACTTAATTAAGGTCAGTGATTTAGCCCTGTGAGTATATTCAGGAGATAGTCCTGTGCCTGGGCAGGCTGGTGGAAATGCCCTTGGTGGGGGTTAAGCGAACCATCTGGGTTTGAAGTTCTGCTGCATCACTTTTTAGCTGTATAGCCTGGATGACTCATTTAATATGTCTGACCCTCGCTTTTTCCATTTATGTAATGGGGATAGCATTCTTCCACCTGCCTCAGTTGTTGAAAGGATCAAACGAATACCATGTGAAAGTACTCCTGTGGAAGGTGGGGTGGTCACTAGTGGAACAGAGATATCCTCTGGGAAGTGGATAGCCAAAAAGTAGTTTGTCTTAGAGAGGCTGGCCCATTCTGTGTCATTCTCATTGCTGTGCTCTCTCCTGCCTTGGATTAGTTTTTGTAGGTCCTAGACTGTTAAAATATGAAATGAAGTGCCCTACTGTAGGCCATTGACCAGTTCATAAAAGGAGGCTAGGTTAATTTCACCATCTACAGCATTTCATTGCTTAATTTTATATTTACCTAGTTAATGTTGACTTTTAGCTAAATTGGTCAGTTAGCTGGTAAGTTTATGTGTGTATTTTGGTCTTTTCCAGATCCTTCATAGGAAAAGGATTTGGCATACTTCATTTTTAGTATTGCTCTTGTCTTAGTAGAAGGCTTTTGTGTTTGTGCAATGCTCTGCGGTCTCCTGGAACTGTGGGGTCCTAACCTTGGGGGTCATCTACTCCTATACCAGCATTTTTCTGGTAGGCCAAGACCAGACCAGTTAAGGAGTTGGCATGGGGTCACACAAAGAGCTAGTAGCAGAGCCAAAACACAAATGCAGGCCAGGTTAAAGAGCCAGTGACTGAGATACTGCAAGCTGGAGGCACAAGTGGTTGCTGGTGGTGGTTTTTGAGATGTCTGTATCACTCACAATTATTTCCATAAAGTTATATCGAAAGGATGAAATTAACAGTCATGATAATCTGTGAGTGGGCTCATTATATTGTCTGTCAACATCTATACAGGACTTTGGGTTGATTTCAGGATAGGACAAGGAATGGAGTTTTAGAGCATGACTTAATTTTGTAATGCCTTTTCATATTGAGTCTCACAGTGATACAATATTTGGACTGAAGATGGTCTTTGCAGGCATAAGAGATTTATCTTATGCCCACTCTAAACTTTCTAAACCCCTTTTTTGTTTATTATAACTGTTTTTTCTCTCTTTTAGGCATATAGTTGTCCTATGTGGGCCCCACATTCTTACCTGTATCCTCTACACCAGGCATACCTGGCAGCCTGCAGGATGTACCCAAAGGTCCCTGTCCCTGTGTATCCTCAAAACCCTTGGTTCCAAGAAGCTCCTTCTGCTCAGAATGAAAGTGATTGTACCTGTACCGATGCACACTTTCCTATGCAGACTGAGGCCAGTGTTAATGGTCAAATGCCACAGGCAGAGATTGGACCACCGACATTTTCTTCACCTCTGGTTATCTCTCCATCTCAGGTGCCTGAAAGTCATGGACAGTTGTCTTACCAGGCTGATCTCGAATCTGAAAACTCTGGGCAGCTGCTTCATGCGGAATATGAAGAGTCACTAAGTGGCAAGAATATGTTCCCACAACCGTCCTTTGGACCTAATCCATTCTTAGGCCCAGTTCCCATTGCACCTCCTTTCTTTCCTCATGTTTGGTATGGGTACCCTTTTCAAGGATTCATAGAAAATCCAGTAATGAGGCAGAATATTGTTCTGCCTTCTGATGAGAAAGGAGAATTGGATCTACCCTTGGAGAATCTGGATCTGTCTAAACAGTGTGGCTCAGTTCCAGCAGTAGATGAGTTTCAGGAAGCCAGGTGTGAAGACACACAGCACCCTCTCCCTGAAGCAAGCGTGAGTGCGCATGAAGGCCGAGCAGAGCAGTCGTCCCAGACACCTAAGGCAGAGCCGGCTTTAGCTTCCCTCCCTGCCATCGCGGAGGGAAAGGCTCATCTTCCCACTCAGAATCTAAACAGAGAGAGAGAAGCTGTGCCTGTTGAACCTGATGAGCCTAAAAGGACCATTCCAAGTCTGAAAGAAAAACCAGAAAAAGCGAAAGATCCTAAGACTGCCGCTGATGTGGTCAGTGGGGCCAACTCTGTGGATGGCAGACTGCAGAGACCAAAAGAAGAGAGTTCAGAAGATGAGAATGAGGTTTCTAATATTTTGAGAAGTGGTAGATCCAAGCAGTTCTATAATCAGACATATGGAGGCAGGAAGTTTAAAAGCGATTGGGGCTATTCTGGTAGGGGAGGATATCAACACGCACGAGGTGAGGAGTCCTGGAAAGGGCAGCCCAGCAGAAGCCGAGATGAAGGCTATCAGTACCATCGAAACGGCAGAGGACGGCCCTATAGGGGGGATAGGAGGCGGTCAGGGATGGGAGATGGCCATCGGGGACAACACTCTTGATGTCTGTCTCTGCAAGAAGTTAGAGCAGAAACCTTTTCTTAGGTGGAATGTTTCTAAAGGCTTTAAAAAAAATATGTTAAAATAAAAACCCAAATTGGAACTATCTCCTCCCCTCCCCCTTCACCCTCGACTCCTATCCTGGACAGGAGATTTTTGGCTGGCTGTTTAAAGGGGCAGGTGAATTCCTGGCGTCGTCATTTTTCTTCATTCAAAATCTGTTTATTTATCTGGTGACTGTCCCCATAAAAAGTAGAAAATAAGTTTGTTAAAGTATTTTTTATAAACAGCTTAATATAAATATAGATTTAGTGTTTGGTTTTTTTCCTTATATAAGTTTAATTTCAAATGTTGGAAATGTATGTTTATAGTGTTTACTAAAGTGACAAGAGAATATACCATTTGACACGATAGATTCCAAAACATAACATTGCACCAAATAGAAATGTATATTTTATTATGCAATGCCTTAGTCATAAACTGGGCTCAAACAATTCTTAGGCTAAAACACTGTTGTCTTTTGAAATGCTTCCAACCCAAAGGCCTTTCATCTCAATATCTTTCAAACTTGAATAATGTCTTCTCTTTACTATCACACATAAGGCAGGCTATTAACCTGTGTCTTAGAAATTGTTGTATATAGTTCTTTTAATATTAATAGGATATATTTTTGAATTTGGGTATTCGTTGAACTTGAGATCGCATACAAGAACAGATCAATTGAAGAAGTAATAGGAAATGTAATGAAATGGCTGTTCCCACCAAGAATTCTTAGCACTGGTGTACATATGGTGCCTACTCGAAAGAAATGTAGATGCTATGCATTTTGAAAATAATCTGCATCTGTTAAAACTGCAGAAGTTTTTTAATGCCACTTTAACACTAATGCACTGACAGATTTAAATATTTTGTCAAAGAAATGTTAAAAATTTTTAGCTGA
The DNA here is from genome assembly GCA_004026765.1 of Micronycteris hirsuta. Taxonomy (NCBI): domain Eukaryota; kingdom Metazoa; phylum Chordata; class Mammalia; order Chiroptera; family Phyllostomidae; genus Micronycteris; species Micronycteris hirsuta. Next base: position 280,456 of record PVJI01000280.1, on the reverse strand, counting down.
CAGGTTTCTATAGAGTTACTGTGTTTTGTTTTCTCTTTGCACCATTGGTTATGGGTATCACTTTACATTTGCATGTTCAATTTGTCACAGCTGGAACTATTGTACAAAAAAAGGATGATTGTGACTTCTAGTTCTTTTCTAGAGGATGCTGCTAGAAAGCGGTTTTGCTTTGCATTTTATAGCTTGTTACTTTTTGGGCAAGTTGCATCTCTGATCCTGCTTCTTTCAGTCTTCAGTATTTCACTAGAAGTTCCCTTTGCATGTTGCACTCTGTTCTCATTTGGAGATGTGACTCTCTGAATTAACACAGTATTCATTCATCTGTGTTACACTGTATAAATAACTGTAGCTTGTATTTCTCATTTGTACATACTAATGTGAAAATCTAGCCTTTTTTATGTTCTCTTTTGATCAGGAAGTTTGAGTGCTATGCAAATAAGTAGTAATTTCTCTTTGCATGCCATGTATTATATACTAAGCAAAATAGATTTTTTTTAAACAAATTACTTTAAAAAGCAAATACAATTCACTTGAATTTGACAAACTGAAACATAAGTTTTCTGGGTTCTCTGATAACTCATAGGAATGTTTGGGATGCCATCTAGGCTCAGTGAATCTCCTCTGTACTGTAATAATGGTTATTTTACCTCTATTGTTTTAATTACCTAATGTCTTTGTAACTGCTGATTTGAGTAGTGATTAGCATTTAGATGTTTTGTAACATAGGATTTTAGAGAGCACTTTGAAAGATAATATTTTATGATGGTGCTAGGTAAAAACTTTAAAGACTGAGATGGTCGTGTGGAAAAGAAATGCTTGACAAAGAACCCGTGGAAAGGAATTTGCTGTCACCTTCTGAGCTCGAACATTTGGGGAAGGTACTGCTTGAGCCATTTTTGTCTCAGTTAACATCAGTAGTTATGGAATGAGATTAGTAGGTCCTTCACTTTCAGCTCATGCTTTTATAATGTAAGATTAGCTTACCATAATTTTTTATGAAAATCACCTTTAGATATTATGACCAGATTTAAAAGTTTAATGTAAGTTTAAACTCAGGAGTCCAAAAAAAATCACTATTTCCAATGTATTTTGTTTTATTAACTGGGATTTACTGTTCTCAGTTTCTTCTGGAAATGTTGAAAAATTGGATAGGAAAGAATACTGTTCATTTCTTCACTGTCACTGTCTTACCTCAGCTGAGAAACAGAATCCTCTGGTTCCTGAAGGACATACTGATTTGAGTCCTGTTTCCCATGGTTTACCTCCAGGACATGGTGGGAACAGTGCTGAAAGAGAACTTTACAGAAGGTACTTCACTCAGTGACCTCTGGGATAAAAGGAGTCTGACTTTGGATAATTAGTTTAAAAATTAGGAGTCTTTGCATGAAGGTCAGTTTTTTGTTTTTTTTTGTTTTTTTCCTTTAGGTTTGTTTTAAATGTATTTAGGAGATTTTGCCTTATGCTGAGGTCAAACTAGGGCCAAGCAAATTTTTGTCCTTCATTTTAACTAAGTCATATGGTATGTTGACATGAGATATAATGTTTCTATATAAGAGAAAAATAAATGCTTAGAAGTGAGAATCATTTGTATTTTGAGTTGGAAATTATGGAACTTCACTGTTTTAGGATCATACACATTTTAAAGAACAAATGTTTAGAATGACCAAAGCCCACTTCTTTTGGCTATTGCTAAACTTGATTTTTTTTTTCCCTTTTAGTATTGTGCATATCTCTCTTTCTGAAGTTCATTTCCTCTCAGATAAATTTCCACCCCTTGCTCCATGTACTCACTGGCAGCAGGATGTTAGCATGTGTGTAGTCCTCGTCCTCTTTCCTGGTAGGCGCTGTCTTCACTCTCATGCTGACCTGAGCTCAGACCCTGCCTTCACCTGGCAGGAGTAGGCTTTCCCTAACCACAGTGCTGAGACAGCTTAGTTGATGCAGACTATATTCTTGCATTGTTTCCTTTGTGACTCAAGTTTGAATTAAAATGCCTGTGAACTGCAAACTTGCTTACGATTGACTTGGTGCAATAAACTTCCTTTCTAACCACTTCTGGTTTAGAAAACATTCAGCCATCCTAGAAACTAGCAATATTTATTTATGTCTCATTTATTTTACCTTTAGTTTTAGACGAGGGAACCATAGTCTTTCACTTGTGGGTACTAATAAGCAAGGTCCATTTTAGTGTAGCTGAAGAGAATGCATATTTGGCTACACTATTTCTGTTTACTATACTTTGCTTCTTATTTAATGTCTAAATGCTATTGTGTTTGTTTAATAATAATGGCTTAGTTCCAGCATGTCAGTTTCAAAGAACTAAGGTTTTGTTTGCTACTAGTGCCAGCCTTTTACTCTCCCACTAATTGAGATTTTTTCCCCCCTGAAATAAATTTTAGAGAATCTAGAAGAGGGGTGGGTGCATGACTTAATGCTGGGAAACAGCAACTTTGGGGTTGAATTTACTTGAATGGATTAAAATTGCATTGTTACAGAGCTAGAAAAAAATATAAGTATGAAAAATGATAATAGCCTTACACTGAGTACAAATAATACTTAAAAGCATGTGAAGATGTGATCATTCGTGATGTTACTTGTAAAAAAAAGTATATATATCTTTTGAAGTGTTGAAAGGAAATAGTACTTTATATCTTTATCATATCACTTTTTGTAAGTGTTGAATATATTCCTGTTTATTTTTCTATGTTCTGTTTTGTAGCCTTAACAAGTGTTTCAAACATATCTGAATGTATAAGAGTAAATGCCCTACATGGTGTGATGCTGCATTATATATAAAACTGTGTGCATATATTAAAATTTTGTCTGTTGATTCTGCTTGTGATTCTTTGATTCCAGGGTTAACCAAGTAGTATAGCATATAATCTTGAGGAATTTAGTAAACTTCTAAAAATAAGAGATGTTTTCCATGGTTTTTATCCAGTCAGAAGATAATTCTAGTATGTCCAACTAAAAACCACATGGGATTTAGAAACGATGGGGTAGGTACTGTTCTTTTCCCTCCTTTATATATATAATAATAATAATGAGGTAGGCCACATAATTTAAGGTCGTGCAACTAATTAGTGGTAGAATTTGGATCTGAACCTAGCTGAGAGGCTTTAAAGCTAGTGTGCTCCGCCTGTTTTTCAGCGCCTATGAAATGAAATGGGAATGTAGAATATCTGAGAGTAATTTATAGATTAAATGGCCCCTTTATTTTTTTAAAGTTAGTATTCAATATTTGTGTCCTGAAGAAATATAAAGCAAATCATTCGAAAGGTTTTTTTTTTTTTTTTTTTTTTTTTTTTTAATAAAAATAGATCTAAAGTTTTTTAAGGCTGTAATTTCTTCATTGAATCAAGTCACCTAAGAGTTCGGCTAGTCAGTACTTGATTAACCTACTTACTAACATGCACTTTGTCTGAGAATGGTGTCCGCAGAAGGCAGAGCCTGACACAAAGGCTTCACTCAGGATAAGTGATAGAAAGGTGACCTAGGAACAGGGGCAGCAAGCTGGGATGGATGGTTCTTCGTCGTGGCCAGTGTTTTTAGACTGCTTGAGGCGGCGGGTGAAGCATCACAGAACCTTAGAGGACTGGAGGGAGAAAGAAGCATTTATCTGTTAGCCAGGTGAGTGCCAGTATCTTTTGCCAGTGAGTCAATAGAGGAGCCAGTATGGGGAGGAAAGCAAGACTGCTGTCGAGGTTGGCTGGAACCCTTGCAGAACTGGTCACCTGAGATGGATGGGGTGAAAAGGTGTGAGACCAAGTGACCAGTGGTCCATTGAAGGTCCTGTCCAGGGTTTCTCTGGAAGTTTTCTGTCGTTAGAAGGGCCTGCTTTTCATTTTGAATATTTTATATTTCCACTTAACTCTTTTAGGTCCATATCTGGGGAATAGTATGAGAGTACATAAATTACAAAAGAAAGAAGTAAATACAACTTCTCTTCAGAGACACTACATTTATTAAAAACTTTTAAAAGTGAATCTTATACTCAGAATAGTGAAGCTAGAGACATTGGTAAAAATGTTAGATTTTTTTTGGGGGGTTGCTACAGCTAGGAATTCATTAGAGCTTCAAAGTTAACTATTTAAAAATACCATTCTTGTGATTACATTTAATTTTTCACACAAAACCATCTTGTAAAGATTAATGGGGTAAATACAAAAAAATGAACAGTGTGGTTAAAGCCGCCTAATGCCTTTCAATAGTGTAAGGAAACTGAACTTGCAAGTTATTGATTCCAAAAAAAAATTCTGTGTAATAAGCTAATTTTTTGACTAACCACCTTGGAGTAGAAAACAAAGTGATGGAGTAGAAAACGAAGTAATGCTATATACCTACCTAGGGAATAAACCTGTTACTGTGTAACTTGTTGCATGCTTTCTGTAAGTTACTTTTTAACTTTAGAGTTAATGAAAATATTTTATTCCTCTGATTTTATAAGGTATGTTTACAGATAGGGGGCCAAAAATTCAGACCAGAAGCCACGCTAAGGCTGTGCTCTATGAGAGGGGAATAGTGGCCGGACATGGCTGGCAGCCTCATTAGCAGAGAGTTGCGTAGACAGACAGACTTGGGCACATGCAAGGTTTGGAGCTAGAACAAATTTACTTTAAAGCCAAGGAGCACTCCTGTAAAACAGCAATAATGACAATAGCAAAAATTTACTATAGACAAGCTTCTCCTGGCCTGGGTTCCAGATTATTATAAGAAAAACCCACTGAGAATATTACCATGCTTGTTTAGGTTTGAGCTTGAGGAATCTGCACGCTAAGATGAAGTGGTTCCAAGCTGGGACTACCTTTGCATCACCTAGTAGTAGCAAGCTGAAAGCCTTTGGGCAGACCCCAGTCAAGGAGCCAAGGTTATGTTAACGTAAAACCAGTTTGACAGTAGCTTCAACAAATAGGGATTTACTTCCCTTTCCTAAGATATCAGGAGGGATGTGGCTGTTGGTCATGTTAGGACTAGCATCCTTGTGACATTCTTGGCATTTCTCTTACCATATTATGGGCATAACACATCCACAAGAATCAGTACCAGATACATCTTTTAAGAAAGCAAGAGGGCTTCCAGAAGCATCCTCCAAAAGGCTGCTACTTTCAACTTCATGGCTAGGACTGGGTCGTGGCCATGCCTAGCTGCAGCAAAGACTAGGAAAATAAGAGGATTGTCATGACTCTCTTAGTCTGATTCTGAGCCATCGGGCTGGGCACACTGCCTACCCTATCAAGTTGCCAAGGAAGGAGGTGCTGGTAGTACAAGGTTGGGAAGGAAAGGAAGTGTGTTTGGCACACTAAACCGATTTTCACAGATAAAGCCTCACTGAACATCAGCACACAAACCAAAATTATACAAGGAAACAATCCAAGAGCAAGACAGAGCAGACAAAATACACAGTAATGCACGTTAAGTGGATAGGTTCTAAATGTTTTAAAAGGATAAAAGACAATGGAATAGGGAAAAACCCTGACCAACTGCTATCTTGATAATTCCAGCTTGCTTTCTCTTCAGTTCCTGCTTTGAGCGTGTGAAAACTGTAATGTGATCTTAAAGGCACTGAGAGTCCACTGCAGTCTGCGGATTCAGCCTTTCCCCAAGGGCTTCAGTGCCCATGTTGCCTTCTGCCTTTGACTGGACACGGACTCTGCATTACATGGGTTGTTTATCATTTATCATGGTAGGTGCTATTTTTCCCGGCAGCTGCCTCCTTCATGTGGCCCTTTCTGACTCCAACACAACTATTTCTCATCTGAACCACTGGGTGCTCGTAATACACCAGGCACTGGGTTAGGTCTGACAGTGTATCTAAATGTTAATGAAAATGAATGAAATTATAGAACTGAGTAGTTATCCTGCCTTCCTACTTTCTGTGGTAAGTAGATTCATTCCTTCAATACTATATGTAGGCAAAGAACATGCTAGGCACCAAATTATAACATTGAATTATAAGGAAGATGGCACTGGACTTAAAGATGCTAAAAACAAATGATTTCTGAAGTTGATACATACAAAATTTAAATAGTAATGACTTTGTGTGCAGGTCTCCTTCCCTGTTCTTTAGTCAAGTTATTCTTCCCCAAAGCATTAAGCTTGAGTATCCTTTTGTATATTTTAATATTTTGTATATTTTTATATGTATGGAATATAAACTGTTGCACCATGCTTTTTTGCTTAGTTCTAATCAGGACATACTAAGCAGTCTCATTCTTTTTAATTGCTAACATCTGCATTGATGGTGTGTTGAGCTGGTAATGATAAAAAACCTGCGTTAGCAACTGTAAGACCTTTTCAACTGCTATATAAAATTTAACATCTAAACCTATATAAATTTCATTTACATGGAAAATATTACAATACATATTCTGTCATAAGCATTAAATAGAAAGAACTCTTAATATATCACAAGTATTTCCTTTAGGACAGAATACGGAATCAGTAAATAATAGCTCGGCTTATTTTATTCAATACATTTGAAATAATCATTCACAAATTTAACTTATCCTTAAAAGTAGGCACTATGTATTTTAGTATAATCCCATTTATATACAGTGCAAACCCTTTACATATCCACACTTAGTGCACAGGGGAAAAAAGCATGAGATGCAAACACTTGTAACCTTTGGGATGGTGATGTGTAAGGGAGAGTGTAACTTCATTCCATAGATCTCTGTATATTTGAATTTTTCACATGTAAATAGATTACATTTTTTAAAAGGCCAAGTGGGGCCCAGTTAAACTATACTTTCCATCCAGTTTGCATATTAATCAAAGCTTTTGTTTCAAGCAGCTCTAATCGTGTGTTCAATTTCTAATTTCACCCTCTCTTGCTTGCCCCATTTATTTAGCGAACTCTTGCCCTCACTTGCAGCGTTAGTTATAGTTCATTGCATTTCTCAGAAGTGTAACTGAAGGTGGCTTCACACTACAGGTTCCTGTTGCTCAGGTGGTCAAGTAGACTTCAATAATTCCTCTATATCCAAACTCAAGTGAGCATAGGGAAACTCTGTATGGCTACCTGGGGACTTGTTTGCATTAATGCTGCCTTTAGGTAAGTGGCTCATAATCATTGGCTATCAGAAATCTGGAAATTTAAAAATGCATAAATGCTTAGGTACCAACTCTAAAGAGTTTGAGCCTGTACTTTGAAGGAAAGTAAGCATTCTTTAAAGTGATGAGTGATTATATAAATATGTTTCAAGAACTATTACTTGAGAATAATTACAGAATATAGAATCTTACAGAATGCCAAAACTGAGTAAATCTGAGTAAAGATAGGGTATTTTCTTCATGGGGGTGGGAGGTATTGAAATGATTTTTGATAAAAGATATTCAAAAGCACCAAAAATTGTAAACAATGGTTAGGTTGGTAATAGCCATTTTCTGACAAGTGATGTTTTGTGTTAGATTTTCTTCCTTTGAAAGTCTAAACAAGACTAAAAACAAACAACAAATATAATCCTAATGTTTATTTATCAAATTTCATCAGTGGAGTCTTCGACCAGCTTTTGAAGTAAGGGCAGTTCATTTTCCTGGCATACTTGGCAAACCATGTAAGTACAGAAACCTCTTTGAAGATTTTCAAAAGCAGGCAACACCGGTCAGCACTCAGTACATGAATATAATACATCTATTGAAAACCTTCCCACACATGAAAATTTGGAGGTAATTAGTATAGCTTGAAATGTCTTCGTTTTCGAATGTTACGCACAAAAAGGGCGTTACCATCAACAGGAGAGTGGCGTTTTGTGTGTTCAGACTACAGTTTACAACACAACTGGCTTATGTTACATTGAGTAAATTGTACTTTAGGCTCCAGAGTATGTGGGGCATAAGACCTGATTAAAGTTTTATATGACAAAAATCCCAGTAAGTGTTTCTTTTAATAAATGGCTTATCAGCGTTCCAGATTCAGTCTAATCATCCAAGAAAAAGTAGTTTCCACTCTTCTTTTGTTCTACATCCTAAAAAATAAAAAAGAGAAGCAACAAAAATCAACACCATTCTCCTACATGTAGGGGTAGACTTTCACTCAGTGTTACCTAGTTCACCACAATGTGCGACCTTGTCCGCACCGACTGCTTCTGCACAGCCCTCAGCCCATGAGAAGGCAAAACTGCGCTCTGCCCATCTCAACTGTCAGAACGCTTCACTTGGTTCACTTCAAGCAATGCCCCTTTATATAAAATGCTTTAGTTATACACGTAAAATGTTGCTATATAAAATACTATTTCCAGGAAAACTACTAAATTCCATTTTCATCATTTTAACTTTAAGCTCTTGGTATAAATGGTCTGTATTGTCAGTTGGAGAACTGCCTATTCCACAAAAACGTAAGAATCCCCCCAGTCCTGTTTACTGACTGGCCAGTAACGATCCATCTACCTATTTACCTAGCTGCTCCCTCGCTAGGACTACGGTATGACGGAGGAGTGGGCAGAGAGAACTGAACCACAAGCTTCTGCAACAACAAAAAACAATAGAAAGTATTCATAATACTTCAGAAGAAATTCTTAAGAAAATTAAGCTGCACGTGTATTCTAGAGTTTAGATCCTCTTTTCTGCTTCATATTTTCCCAAAATGAGAAAACTTCACTTTTCAGTGAGAATCTGTCATTTTATTACCCAGGCCAGTGAGTAAGGTAAGGTAAACACTGCAGGCTAAAGGCATCCGGAAGTCACGTCAGGTGCTTAGGGACACGTGATGTGCGCTATGACTTTATCTCTGCCTTCCAAGAACTCATGGTTTAGTCACAAAGCTAAGGCAGTAGAGTAATAAAACCGAGGAAATGCCATCCAGTGTAAACACACTTCTAAAGTGTCTAAAGCAGGAATTATGGCCATAATGGCCAGAGGACCGTGACATGTAAGCATTTTAAGGAGGCGCTGCAGGGGATATAAAAACAGAAATGGTTCTTTAGCGTTTTTTCACTTTTTTTGAGTGACCAAGAGATAAATACAAATGATATTTCACAGGCTACATGTGAAGTATTACTTCATATACCACAAAGAAAAACTGACAAAATATATTTCCATTGTTCAGAGCTTTATGCTCATTGAAGGAGTGTGTTTAGACTCTCAAAATACACATTTTAATCATATTGCTCTTGTACATGAGCACAGAAAAATATGAGAAATTGAGGTATTCATAAAAACTTATTTCAATGACGGAGTGTAATCTTTGTGAAGACGTGTTAAGTGGCACTAATACAGGTGGAACGACGGGGCACAACTCAGATGACAGAACAGCGCTGCCAGCACTCAGGCAGCGCTGGCAGCTGCACTGCAGTGGCCGCCTGCAAGACCTGAGTCTGCCATCAGATTAAAACACATTTTAATGAGACAGCCTTCTAATCTGAAACAGCTTTCAATTTACATCGAAGAGTTATCCATGATTTAAGATAGTTTTTCTACATACCTTAATGGAATTGAGTTTGTTTATTCTTGGCCTATAGTTGTTTGGATCTCTTCTGAATGTAATTTCAAGCTGAGATAAAAATTTATTCATGCCAGCCAAAAGGGTTTGAGGACTAGAAAAAAAATAAGATCAATTGTGATTAAATTTACCCCTTAAATTTAAGTACTTTTTGGGAAAAAGTATTAAGAATCCCCATTCCCTCTAATTCCCCAATCATAAATCATCGGGGAGGTAGTATAATTGCAACAGATGATAAACTCTATGTTCAGAAATGTCTCTGTGTGGACTAGTCTGCTTGGCTACAGTATTTTTGTGCAAAACACAGTTTTAACATGTTTTTGATCTGCAACAGAAAATAAAGTATTACTTCAGAAAAACAAAAGATCATTAACTAAAAATACAGAATTTTAAGTCTGACATTTTTAGGGGAGAATAATTTAACAGAAAAGGTAATATGTTGGAAGTTAGGCACTGGAGGGACTATATAACAATGGTTTTTAGTAAGAACTTTCGAAGTTTCTATGCCTTACTCATCTTAAATCATGCTAAATCATATACACGTAGAACATTTTAAGCACTTTATAAATACAAAGGATCATTTCAATAAATAAGCTTTTATGGCCTAAGAAATTCCCCTAACTCTCAAATATGTAATTCTCAGGAACTGATATAGAAATTTAAAATGAAAAGAATTCTGGGAGGCTCAGTAGTTATATTTCATGGATGAATTACTCAAATAGCAACTCCATTCCTCCCTATTACCAGAAAACATGTTGGAATCACAAGAATTACCGTTTTTATAGGTCAGAAGCTGTTGAACATAGTAATTTCATATTGTTCAACCCAATGTAAGGTTTTAGCACCAAAAGTTTTAAATTTTTTCATAAACTGATTTGAACATTAGGCTTCTCTACATTACAACTGCTTTCAATCAAGCCAGTAAGGAAGACGAGAGGAAAAAGGGACAGGGTGGAGTCACTCCTCGTGGCTGTGCTGGTGTCACCACCAGACAGCAGGTCTACTGCAGTGAGAGGTGGGCAGTCAGGTAACCTACATGGATCTTATTTTATCTGTCATATATGACGTCTTTGGTTTTTAATCTAAAATCCTAATGTGTTTTGGAAATCCAAATCATGCCAACAAAGTTAACATAAAGGAAAACGTGAGGGACCCAGAACTCTGTATGCTTATCCCCCTGGGCTGGGAGTTCTGTTCTGTAGCTGGAAAACTATTCTACCGGGTCCCATCCAGGATTCCACAGAAATAATCTTAGAAGTACAGAATAATTTCTAGAATTTCTAGCTATCTCTTTCCTTCTTAAAATGGTACTGAGTAGTGTTTATAAGCTTTTGGAAGATTTTAATTAACTTTCTAATTGTCAGAAGTGACAGGCTGGATATTTTAGAAAGTGGTTATACCTGTTTGCTACCGTGTTTTTAGACGGCACACCATCAAAAACGATGACGCGATCTGCTAGGTAGGTGGCCATGATGAAGTCATGCTCTACCACAAAGGCTGTCTTCTTGGCATGGAGGATGAAACTGAAACACACGATTTTGAAATTTTTGTAGTTTCACGTCATAAAGTATTCAAATGCTGTACTAAGCACAGCTGTATTCCAGTGCACAAAACCAAAAGTAACCCTCTCACGAGCAGGCCATTACCGTTTGACAACCCGGGCTGCCATCAGCCTCTGCTCAGAATCCAGATACGCAGACGGTTCATCAATTAAATAGACGTCAGCAGGTTTGCCCAAACACAGCGCTAAAGCTACTCGCTGCAGTTCACCACCAGATAACGTCTGCACCTGTTTGGAGAAGTTGTTTAGCAAACCATAGAGAGACATCCCGTTTATAATAAAATCACAAAAAATACTAGAGTACCTCTTGATCAATGATGTTTTCAATTTGCAGAGGCTTCATTACATCAGTCACAAATTGTGGATGAGTGTAAGCATCTCGTATCTTTTCATGTAGTAACTGTCGAACACTTCCCTGTTTTTAATGGGAAAATACTGAAATTTTATTTCAGTACAGAACTAATCTAATTATGAATCATAACAAAGTTAAGTTCCAGAAAAAAAGTATATCAATTTGCCACCAACAAATACCAACAGTGTTTTCATGCTTATCTGTCATCTGTGACATGTTTTGAAATTTAATTAACTCATCATGTCCAACAAGTAAAAAAGGCAATAACCTTGACATCTGAAAGTAGTAAATGATGAATGTTTCAGGGTAGAAGTGATTTGAGAATAGGAATAATCTCAAGGTCAGTGTGAATATCATGTAATCAGTAAGATAAAACAAACTGATAGGGCCCTGGCTGGTGTAGCTCAGTGGATTGAGCGCGGGCTGGCTGGTGTAGCTCAGTGGATTGACCCCAAAGGGTCGCAGGTTCGATTCCCAGTCAGGACACATGCCTGGGTTGCAGGTCAGGTCCCCAGTGGGGGCTATGTGAGAGGCAACCATACATTGATGTTTCTATCCCTCTCTTTCTCTCTCCCTTCCCTTCTGTCTAAAAATAAATAAAATCTTCAAACAAACAAACAAAAAACCAAACTGATAGAGATGAATCTTAAGATGCCTACTGATTGTTATTCCAGGAGAGGTCTGAGTTAGAGAACTTAAAAACTAAGCTTATAGAAAGTATCAATGCTGCTCTGGCCAGGTAGCTCAGCTTGTCAGAACATCGTCTCCATACTCCAGGGCTGTGGGTTCGGTCCTCAGCCAAGGCATATACAAGCAGCAACAACTGAATGCACAGGTAAGTGGAACAACAAATCGATGTTTCTCTTTTCCCCTCCTCTCTAAAAGTCAGTACATTAAAAGAAAGCATCAATTATCATTTTTATTGTAAGCAAAGCCACCTCAAATAGACCTGAACATTGAGGTACTGAATATAATAGGTTCAGTAGTCGATAAGTTTGTTACAACACCTGCAGAAACTAAAGATTAACTTCATGTTTTCAAAGTTCATCCATATTGTAACATGTATCAGTATTTTATTTATTTTTATGGCTGAATAACATTAAACTTTATATACACAGTGTTTATCCATTCATCAGTTGATTGACATTTGGGTTGTTTTCCACATTTTGGCTATTATGAATAATGCATTTGTGTGCAAGTTTCTGTGTTGAGACAGTCTTCATTTCTCTTGGGTACAGATCTAGTAGTGGAAATGCTGGTTCATATGTAACTACGTTCAATTGTTTGAGGACCTGCTGGCTTCTTCAAAGTGGCCGCACCATTTACACACCAGCAATGTATGAGGTTCTATATCTCTACATCTCAGCAATATTTATTGTTCATTTTGTATTAAGTCATCCCAGTGTGTGTGAATTGTGATCTCATCGTGGCCTAGATTTGCATTTCTCTAATGACTAAGGATGCTGAGCATTGTTTAATGTGCTTACTGAACATCTGTATATCATCTTTGGAAAAATGCCTATTCAAACCCTTTGCCCATTTTGTTAAATTTTTAAATATTAAAAAATAAAAATTTAAAAATGGGAAAAGGGTTTGAATAGACTTATTTTTAAAGATTTTATTTATTCATTTTCAGAGAGAGGGGGAGAGAAGCAGAAAGAGAGGGAGAGAATATCAATGAATGGTTGCCACTCGTGCACCCTGTACTGAGGACCTGGCCCACAACCCAGGAATGTGCCCCGACTGGGAATCGAACCAGTGACCCTTTGGTTTGCAGCCTGCGCTCAATCCACTGAGCTACACTAGCCAGGGCCTTCGACCATTTTTAAATAGAGTTGTAAGAAGTCTTTATATATTCTAGATATGAGTACCTCATTATATATATATATGCTTTGCAAATGGTTTATTCCATCCTGCAGGTGGCCATCTCAGTTTCATTTTTTTAAACCTCACCCAAGGATATTTTTTTTCATTGCTGAGAGAGAGAGAGAGAGAGGTGGGAGAGAAAGAAACATCGATTGGGTGCCTTCTGTATGCACCCTGGCGACCAAGGATTGAACTTGCAACCTGGGTATGTGCCCTGACCAGGGATCAAAACTGCAAGCTTTTGGTGTACGAGACGACACCCCAACCAACTGAGCCACACAGGCCAGGGCCCTTTTTATTTTCTTGATGGTTTTTTTCCTGCAGCACAAAACACATTAGATTTCAAAGGTTCATTTTGGAAAAAGATACGTATCAGGTTTTAAAAAGCATTTTCCCAGTAGTGGAGATGAGTACCTTAATACCTTCTTTTTTTTTCTTTTTTAAGATTTTATTTATTTTCAGAGGGAAAGGGAGGAATTGAGAGAGAGAAACATCAGTCAGTTGCCTCTCACACACACCCAACAGGGAACCTGGCCACAACCCAGGCACATGCCCTGACAGGGAACCAAACCTGTGACCTTTCAGTTCTCGGGCCAGCCCTCAATCCACTGAGCCACACCACCCAGGGCTTAATACCTTCTTTAGCCACTTGTTGATAAGACTGTACAGAAACTACTTTCGAGAAGAATTTTGGTATAGTAGAAGATAAAATGGATAAAAGATTAAAGTTAATAGGTATATATGTATATACCTATAAACTTTAATAACCAAATAACAGAATAACTCACAGTTGACTTGGGACTGATTTTCTGTGGCTTGTAACTGACATTTAAAACTGGTACTTCTCCTGCAAAATAATACAAATAAATAAGCCACTGACAACTGCCCATGTCTTCAATGTTTACTATTGTGGAACAGAGTAAAAGGACTCAAAACTACAATGGTACCTCCTTCATCAGGTTTGAGTCTCCCAGCGAGCATCCTGATAAATGTGGTTTTACCAGTACCTGGCAACACAACGCAAAACAAATCAACTTGAAAGACGCTGTACATTTAGAGTAACTCACCGCGTGCGACTGGGTTCTAACTGAGATGCTTAACCTGTCAGCATCATTCTAACGTAACCAGGAGGAACATGAACTAGTTAAAGCTTATAATGACCATTTTAATAAATGACAGGCCTAATAAGACTCATGCTAAAAGACTTATATTTAGCTAAAATGTCAATGCACATAATTTAAGATAGTATATGACTGATACCATCATTAATAAGTCCATTTACCTGAAATATTTGAGTTAATTGCAACCCAGCTCAAAATCCCTCCATTAACTAAAGACTGATATATTGCAACAATTATAAAAAAGTTTTCTTCTGCAGCTTTGTAAGCTGTAAGTATACAATTCAAACATTTTTTAGAATCATGAAAGTGATACCAGGCATTGGCTTCTGAACTACCAATATTCTTTCCTCCTTGTCAGTATCATATATGAATACATGCCCTGTCAATTTATACGTAGGAAAAAAAATTAAAAAACCTTATTTTTACTGAAGGTTATGAAACAAAATAAGAAATATGAACTTGACTGAAGGAAAGATGAAGTCATACAGTGTCACAAAATGTGAAGTATTGAATACGCTGAGAAATGTATGGGTTCAGTCCATTCCCAGACCTTTAACTGAGTCCAGGCTTTTCATGGAGTAGTTAAAATTAAGGTACTAGGTAAACAGATGTTCAAATATCACAAAATCAGAAAACTTACCATTTTCCCCCAACATCACCATGATTTCAGAATCTGTAAACTCTCCAGCTACAATTCCTAGCTCAAACTCTCCCATCTTTTTCTTCATTCCAGGATATTTATACATACACATCTTTTTAACTTCTTCTTCATTTGCTGTCTCAGCCACTTTAAAAACAAGTGACGCATCTCTGAATCTCAAATTTTCTGTTGGAACGTAGCCATCCAAAAAAATGTTAATGCCTGTTGAAAAGTTATTGACAATAGATTAGTAAAGATCAGCTGAAGACTAAATTTTTTCTACAGTAAGAAATTATTATTACATAAAAGCTCAAACCCCAGGCTCTCTTGGGAGCATTCTAAGATTCAGATTTCTGTGGGTTTACAGCATGCAGTGACTACATGGTGTTTTATACACCTAGTGCGAGTTTAAGTAACTCCTGCATATGTATGTGCCTCTGTGCGCACACACACACAGCTCGTCCTTTCATTACGATGTGACTTTTATAAGATTTTCCCCCACCAGGTTTAATGCAAAAGCATACAATGCTATTTCTGCTGGTTTCTAAGTCAAAAATTGTAATTTTTCTCTACAAATGGCTAGTAAAAGTGGAATGTTTTCATCGATTTGACATATAATGATATAAAATACTTTGGGGAATAATTTTAAATGAGTATTCATTTTCACATGAATACTCATAATCTGTAATCACACACTGAAGTTACAATTTACTGCATTTCCCCCCAATTATTTTTGCAGGTTTGTAAGAAATTTATAATAATGAACTTCATTTGACATTTTTTGGCTTCACTATACAAAGTTAAATCCCATAATCTAAAAAGATTTTAAAAACTGAAAGTAAGCTAATATATTATACATGAGAACCTCTACATACTCATGTTGTTAAGATTCATAATGGCAGACACACAGAAATGAAAAAAGTGGATTATTCGGGAAACAAGGAAAAGATCTATTTTTCAGTGTTTCCTATAAATGAGGAGTGAGAGAAAGACAGTAGCTGGAGTTCTGGAAGGTCTTGAAAGAAAGTCTAAGAATGTTATGTGTTTCTCTGGATCCAGGAGCCACATCAGAGCCTGTGTGCTCGCCTAAATCGTAGGCACTCAATGGATACTTGCTGGCAGAACAAATGAGTGGATACATTTATTCTGCCAAAGCAGCATTTTTAAAAAAATCTTAAACGATTTAAAAACTGTAAATGTGGTTAAAAAATTGAAACCAAAAGTTAAATAAAAACATAAACCTGAAGGAACCTTAGTGACCATTTAGTCCAAGTGCGTAAGTTATCAGGTAAGGAAATGAAGACTCAAGAGAAACAAGGAACTTTGAGCAGAACATGAGTAGTAAGTCAGCCTTTACATTCCTGCTGCAACGCTGGTCTTACTGCCTTTACCATTCAAAGAGAGCTTTTATATATACTGCATTAATTTCAGTATGTTAGAGGAAAGCGAAAAGATTTAAGTGGTTTGGCCCTGCCTGGTGTGGCTCAGTGGATTGAGTGCTAGACTGCGAACCAAAGGGTCACTGGTTCAATTCCCAGTCAGGGCACATGCCTGGGTTGCAGGCCAGGTCCCTACTAGGGGGAACTTAGGCAACCACACACTGATGTTTCTCTCCCTCTCTCTCAAAAAAAATTAAATAAAATCTTAAAAAAAAAAAAAGATTAAGTGGTTTGTTACTTGAATTGTTTTAACAAATAAGGCACATTCAAAACCTCACCAAGAACTGTCTCTTCGATGGCAGAGCCTTTACAAGTGGTGTTTATAACTGCAACTGCGAAGAGGTGGGAGCCAGGTACCCACATGATTACCAACACAATTCTAGCACTATTATTGCTGTGTGGCACAGAGAAGGTACTTGCAAATACTGGCGAATTGCGGCAAATCTAATACGAATAATTGTTTCTGATATCTCTTTAAGACTACTGGAAAGAAACTGAGCAGTCTCACAAATTTTTCCTTAATATATGCATCTATTTATCTCCAAGTACAAGAAGTGACAGCAAATCCTTCCCCAAATCTTAAACTAAAATATTATGTACTTTTATAAATTAAAATAGCTACTGCCGTCTTTTTATGCAAAATGTATAATGCAATATAAATTTCATTTTCCAAAAGTGTCTTAGGTATCTCAAAAACTACTGTTTATTTACAGAATATGGTATTTTTTTCAAGATATGAACTAAACAGTCCTTTTATGTGTTCTAGATTGTCAGCTCAAGGCACAGCCAAAGAGAAGAAATGTAAAGTAATTACATGAAAAAAGGTGTGCCAGGTGGAGAGCGCACGGACGCCGGTTCAGCAGCCACTTGGTGGCTGGCTAGTTTTCACTGTGGCCTAACTGGCGGAGGTAGGGAAGGGCTCAGGAAAGAGGCTAGAGAGTCCCTCTCCTGACAGTAGGAGGAATACATAAAAAATATACTCACTAAGCTGTTTTACTATGTTTTTAGTCACTTACTAAACTGTAACATGTACTTACTAAGCTATCTTATTAGAATTTTAGGCAGTCTTCTATAGCCTAGGATAGATAACAGATAAAATTGAAACAAGATAAGCAGTAAATGAATTTAAGAGTTTCACTACTGGTAATGGCCTGTCACAGATGAAGTTGAAGATGATAAATAATACAATGATTCTACAGAAGCCAAAATCTAAAAGAAACTTTCAATATAGCAAAATATAGCAAATAAATAGTAAAACTGATAAAGCATTTCTACCTACCCCAGCAGAAAATTCTCCAAAGAAATAGGTTGTGTATAGTAAGTGATAAATATAACCATATGTACCATACTTATTCTGCTGAGTGATTAAATTCCATGAGACCAGAGTTTTAGATCAATAACATTAGAGCGACACAGAACTACTTAATATCAACAATACATTTTCTAAGCATCAGAGTAAAAGGGAACACAGCATTGTGAAAACAGTTTGGCGAGTTACCTTCTCTTACACTAAAAGGCATAGTGACAACACCGTAAGCACTGGGCACGCCATATAAACAGCAGATGAAGTCAGAGAGATAATCTAATACACTTAGATCATGCTCCACCACAATGATATATCTGAAAATTAATACAGATTTAAAATGTAACAATGTACATGAAAAAATTAAAATTATATTTAATTATAACGGCTACATAACTTTTCTTTACTACAGTGTAAATTCAGGAAAATAGCTATATTTTTAAAAAATAGTGTGTAAAGACCATATTGAACAAAAGCCATGAAATATTTTCTTTTAATAAGATTCTATCAATGTCCATATTCCAAATTGGTGCCCTAAACTAAAAGAAAGTTAACATGAAATATTTTATGGATATAAAAAATGTGTTTTGCTAATAAAGAACGTATTTTTAAATAAATTTTACAAAGTAGAAACAGATTTAAATCACATGTAGCATAAACTGTTTGATGATTACACTCTTCAACTTACACATTCAACCTTTCTACTTGTCCCACTCTAAGCTGCAGTGGTGGGTGGGGGGTGCACAGAGCCCTTCACCCGAGAATTTTCAATGTGGCTCTCAGTTCCCAATGAAACAAATAACATCCTTAGACTTTCTTTAAAGACCTTCCAGAACTTAAGCTACTATTTTTACTTCATTTACATATAGGACGCACTGAAAAATGGATCTTTCATTACTTCCTAAACAATCCACTTTTCCACTGGTGTGTCTTGGGGTGTTCTATTTCCTAGAAGGTCTCCTGCCTCCATCCCCACCTGCTGAAGTCCTCCCCACCACCTCCAACCCTCGCTTCTGTGGGACTAGCCGTCCTCATAGTCACAGGACTTCTCTTTCTCTCAGTCCTGAACCTCTGTCACTCTGATCCAATACTTAAGACTTTGCAAGTACCCTACAACGTGCCCCCAAACACCTTGAAGACAGACTGCAATCTGCATCTCTATGATCTTTAGTCTTGGGCTGGTGCGAAACAGTTATTTAACAAGGCTGTTGAATGACAAGACGAGGTATTTTGACTTTCGTTAATTGGCAGTGGGGGAAATGGTAGGTTCTTAAACAGCATCGTCCAGTAGAACTTTCTTTCCCTGACTACGGAAATGTTCTATCTCTGTGTTGTCCCATATGATAGCAAGTAACTACATGGACTATGGAGCCGGACTTGGAATGTGACTAGTAGGATTAAAGAAATGAAATTTTTTTCCCCAAGTGACAATGAGGACACATTTATTAAAGCTGGGGACAATGAAACAAGGGAGGCATCAGCACAGAAGCAGCAACAGGAGAGCCTAGGCTGGGCTGCCTTAGCTTACCAGAAGTCAGAGAAAAGGGAACTTTATGGACAGGTTTAGGGGATGAGCCCCCAACAAGCTGCCAGCTGCCCAGTGCCTTAGAGCAATCAAACTTGTGTGGGTGTCACACTCATTGGCTGTCACACTGATTTTCACCAGGGCCACGGTTGCTTTCAAAGGGCTGAATGTAATTTTAGGAGTGTATAAATGTAACCGCTCCTTAACAGTTAAGTGAGAACTTGGCGCTGCTGCCGGGTAGAAACAAGGTGCTGGGCCGGATAAAACAAGGTGGAGGGTCGGATTCGGCCCGCGGGCCCTGTGTTTGCCGCCTGTGCCTTAGAGTTTAGGAGACACATGTCTGAGGAAAGAAGTGGGGGAAGAAGGAAAGGAAAGGCGTGGGCTGCTCCCCAGAGAGAGAGCATTAAAGAAATGAATTTTTAATTTCAATTAAAATAAAAATGGCAAATTATGGCTAGTGGCTAAAGCATAGTTCTAGAATAAAAGAATGATATGAAAAAAACATCATTTCAGGAAGATTAATCTGGCAAGAAGAACCATAGACTTATTCAAGAAAGCTACCACAGTAATCTAGGTGCCAGGTAGTAAAAGTAGGAATGAAAAAAAAAAGGGGACAAATTTAATATGAAGAGTAAACACAGTAGTGAGTCAGTACTCCTGCCCTGTGTCTCTGTTGGCAATTTTCCATTATCTAGAATAATTCTCTACTTTTTACCATTAAAAGTTTCAAGACCCAATACAGGGCAGTATAGCATCATCTAGTGGCTTGTAATTTGCTTTCAAAAGAAAAAACAAAAACAGGTCAAACTTCCTGCTTTTCCTATTTTCAAATGAAGCTTGTGCAGAAGTCCCAAATATAAAAAAGACTAAGGATAGCCACTGTTTTTTGAGGGCTTGGGAAACAGAAATCTGCAGCATAATGAGAAATCTATGCTGTGAAAATTTATACCCTACAATTAATTTTTGTTTACCTTTTAGTTTTTAATCTTACTGAAGATGTTCTTAGAGGCCAAATTCTAAGAGAATCTCTTGGATTATTTTTCCTTTCGCCAATCCATCCTCTCTTTCTTGTTGTTTATCCAAGGATATAATCTCCAAAATCTTTGTAAAGGATTAAAGACTGAATGTGTCACAGAATTTCAGGATGCAGATATACCTGTTGTAACTTCTTATCAATTTATCACTATAGAGAGATTATTTTAACCCTATACCTAAGATTTATTAGCACATATGTGAAAACGTCTGATCAATCATTTTCTCCACTTTGTCAATATGATGTGTTTTCACATGTTATACCTATTATAGTTAAGGCTACTACCTTCTTATCACACAGGACTGTAGTGACTTGCCTGAATATTTCCAAGTTGAGATACATGTCACTTGGTTATAAATCACTATCCTTTTCATTCTCCTTTTTATTATGGTTAGGACATTACTTGGTATTTTAAAAAAAAATTACGTGTGAAGGTAGATTATTTATGACTTGCATTCAGTACAATAAAGGAGTGTAAAACGGTATAAAAAGGAGCTGGGATTTAGAACTATTAATTTGACCGCTTGTGTATTTTTAAAAAAAAATTTTTTTTTTACAGAGAGAGAAAGAAAGATCAATATGTTCCACTTATTTATGCACTTATTGGCTGATTCTCATACGTGCCGACAGCCTTAGTGGATCAGGATGCTCCACCCAATTCAGCGACCTGGCCAGGGCCACTTGTGTATTCTTTTCTCACCAGACTGTGAAGTCCTTGAATAGTGAGACTACGTTTTATACTCTTGCATTCCCCACAGAGCCCAGGACTGTGTATACGATAAAAACTATAGCTATCTGGCCCAAATAAGATTGCTTCTTTATCGCAGATATTCTAAAGATTCTAAGTTGGAAGGTTACTATGAGGTTCAAATGAGGTAATGGATTTAAAGACTCTGTGAACTATAATAGCACCCAGTAAATACAGGTATTGTGATTACTTAACAGAGGCTGAGAACTCTCCTATGCTTATTAAGACCCTGAACAACTGGAATTATTCTGGCGATCCTTATGTTTCGACATTTTGTGTGTGTGTGAGTGATATCCATCTTAGGACCTGGTAAACCCTAAAGATCTGCTTCCCAGAAACCCATTCATACACCCCAGAATGTGTCTGTTACATCAGAGTATTGGTAGTTCCCTGGAGACAGGCATGTTAGTGAATGAATCTTTCATTAAGAGCCTATGTTCTAGCCCTGACTGGTATGGCTCAGTGGGCTGGGTGTCATCCCACAAAGCGAAAGGTCATCAGTTTGATTCCTGGTCACGGCACATGCCTGCACTATGGGTTTAGTTCCTGATCAGGGCATGTACGAGAGGCAACCTATCGATGTTTCTCTCTCACATTGATGTTTCTCTCCCTCTTTCTCCCTCCCTCCTCTCTCAAAATAAATAAATAAAATCTTAAAAAGAAAAAAAAAAAAAAAACCAACACGGAAAACATGCACACACATATGACATTGACGGCCCCAGTGTTTAATCTTTAGGAATCTGTCAAACCCCTGAAACGAAATGACACAGGCACGTGCCCAGTGTGTGCTCACCTATCTGGGTTTATCAGCGACCGGATGGTGATGGCAGCCTTCAAACGCTGCTTGACGTCCAGGTAACTAGAAGGCTCATCAAACATGAAACTGTGAGAAAGGAAAACAAATACAATGAAAGACAAACATGACATAAATCTACCTTGCCTATTTCAAAGCACTGTTATGTAGTTTACATTTGAATAACAAAAATCCCCTTATCCTAATGAGTAGTCCACCCTATAATGACAAATACTTCTGTCTTTTGTTCAGAAGTAGAAGAAAATAATGAAAAGCAGGACTGCACATTGAGTATGGGGAGACACTCCCAGAGGAGGCTAACTTACAAACTGTCGCCTGCTTATGAAGAATGTTCTGTTACAGCTAAGGTCAGCTGCATGAAAGCAGATAGTTTCTGGAATGGAGGGCTGTGCACAGAATCACAGACGATGCTGTGAGAAGAGCTAGCCTGCTCTGGATGCCAGAGCAGAACACGGGAGATGCCAGGAGCAATACGTGTGGGGGGAAGAGCGGCGCTGGCAGGCAGAAAGGAAACCCGCCCCTCCCACTCTCCCGTGGCATGCCACCCTGCTTTAGAGTAACCCGAGGGACCTCACATGTCACTTGAGGTATTAAAAAAACTTGCTGGCATTGGAGAGCTTATACCCTTAAAAAATTCTTATGTACAGAGTTTAAATAATAAACTAACTTTATATTAAAAAGCTCTGGGCCCCAACAGTTGTAAAGTATCTAACTAAATAATTAAATTTCTCTGCCTGTAGGAATAACAGGTCAGATTGGCAGTGGGTGTACAACTGCTTCAACATCTTACCTCAAAATTAGAATCTTAGATATTATGTGTATTAATTTCTCTCAACACCACTGCTTTATTAGAAGTGTTACAAACAAAAACTCTCAAGTAAGGACTGAGATCTATAAAAGGTATAAAGTAACCTACATATCAGCTTTCTGTATACAAACGACAGCACAAGCAAATCTCTGCAACTCTCCTCCTGAAAGATCTTCCACATTTCGTTCTTTTAGATGCGTTAAATCTACAAAGAACACAGACACATTGTGTTTAATGTTATAAGTTTTATTTCACCTCCGCTAAGCAAAATGTACATTCCAGGTGATTCTGGGTTTGAATACTTCAGCTGAAAATTGTGCAACATAATAAGTAAATATGACAACTACGATTTTCCCACTTCCATAATCCATATAAAGACGTTTATTTTATGATTGAAATTTAGGGCCTTTTAAAACACACACACAAAATAAACACATACCAAGTTGCTGACATACAATTGCTTGTGTCTTTGTTTCGTCCTTTCGGTCCAAAATAGACCCCACTGTCCCCTGTCATAATATACCAGAAAGTTATTGCTGTGTTCCTCCAATGTTAAAATTAAATTCAATATTAAAATTACCTCAATATTTCCTTCAATATTAAAAAGTTACAAAATAGAACAAATTTAATTTGATATATCTTTTATACCTCCACTGATATCTATAAAACAGAAATTCTTCCTAAAAAGCAACTAACCTTTGCAGCCTTGGGAATCTGGTCTACATATTGAGGTTTGATGATAGCTTTTAGGTCATCTTCTAGAATCTTGGTAAAGTAATTTTGCAATTCAGATCCACGGAAGTAGGTCAAAATTTCTTGCCAATCAGGTGGATCCTAGAGATACACATATAATCTGAATTTAATTTTTTTTAAGGTTTTATTTTATTTTTAGAGAAAGGGAGGGAGAAAGAGTGGGAGAGAAACATCGATGTATGGTTGCCTTTCCCCCAATGTATGGGCGCACCCCCAACTGGACACCTGGCCTGCAAACCAGGCATGTGCCCTGACTGTGGATTGAACTGGCAGTCCTTTGGTTCGCAGTCTGATGCTCAATCCACTGAGCCACACCAGCCAGGGATGAATTTAATGTAATAATAAAATTGCAAAGAGGATGACTGTCATACAAAATAGAACATGTGTCCAAATAGAATACTTTGGTTTCTAATAATCTTAAGATTGAAGATAGAATTCCCAATCAAGGCATGCCAACTCGTAACAGTTCAACGAAGCTCAGAACAATCAGTTAAGAAGCATCAACAGATTTTTTAAAATTGATTTTTAGGGACACAGATAGAAACATTGATTTATTCTTCCACTTATTTATGCATGCATTGGTTGATTCTTGTATGTGCCCTGACTGGGGATTGAACCCATAACCTTGGCGTATTCGGAAGGGATTCAACAGGTTTTTAATTAAAAAAGGAGTTTCATCTATATATAGTTTCTTAGCATTAATTTCACAGATAATCCTGAAAATAACTTAAAAAAAAATCACACATACATGCTCTTCCATTTTTATAAGGTGATAATACGTACATCATACTTTCCAAGGTTTGGCTTTTGCTTTCCAGCTAAAATTTTTAAAGCAGTTGATTTTCCAATACCATTTGTTCCAACTAATCCCAAAACTTCACCTGGACGAGGGATAGGCAACCTGTGAAAAATATACAAAAATAATAAAATTCAGACTTAGGTAGAATAAACTACATAAAATCAGAATTACATACTTTAATACACTTGCACTCCACACACATCCATTAAGCTAAAAGATATATGCAGACATTATTGACTATTAGGAAAAAAACCCAGCCAAGATTAATTTTATTGTTAGAAATGCATCTATGACAATATTACTCCAAGTTTTATTCAATTTTCACTCAAAGTCCATTCTAAAGTAACAACTCTTCTTTACATATAAGGCTCAGTTTTAATGTATAACAAAATGCTCTGGTAAAAAATACAGCAGGTGCAGCCTCACACTGTGCTTTTGGCTTGGTCTGGTTTGGTTTAGCCTGCCATTCACTTACAAGGAGAGAAGTGCCACATCAACCAGAAATATTCCACTCCATGCTCCCTGCTGCAGCAGGCCCCTTAGAGCTGGCAGGCTGAGAAGTACCTTTTCATTAGTTCAATCTAGACTTCCAGATTCAAAATATTAGTGTTCAGCAGATTGAAAACCTCAAAGGGCTCCTGTGATTGAACAATATATGTCCAAGTTCAGAGTAATATGCTCTGTAGATCATTAGATTAATAGATGAAAAAAATCAGAGACAATTTTCCTTAAAAGTCATTTTGGGAATAAAGGTTATTGTTAACAATAGTGATTCGCAACCCCGATTATATATTAGAGTCATCTGGGAGCTTTTGTAACTTTCCAGACTCTTCATCCACAGCCATGATGTAATTCAACTGGGCTGAAACCTGGGCGTTATAGTTTTAAAAAAGATCCCCAGGTAATTCTGACATTAGCCAGAATAAATGACTGACATGTAATTCTGCATGTTACAATACTGTACGTCTCTTCAGTGCGCAGATAACACAATTCTGCCCCAGTTTTGCATTTCCCCGAAAATCCCAAATGCGTTTTACTCTTGACTGAAGTAGAGCGGAATGGCGGCTTGAAAATATACCTGTGAAGTTTGAAGGCGTTGGCACAATATCGATGTGTTGTTTCCTTTTCCAAGTTGCTTGGTAAGTTGACAATTGACAAGGCGCCAAAGGGGCATTTCTGTTATTTAAAGTAAAGAATTAGTTTTGTGTTAATTTTTAGAAGTATACACATGACTAAAATGGAGAGATGAAAATTTTTTACAAGCAATCTTCCAAATGTGGGAGTTGCAAAAAGATGTATTTTTTCATTTCCTTTTCTTCTTTACTTAAAAAATTGAAAGTTAAGTTCCTCAAAGGCAAGAGTCACATTGACTAATTTTGCGTTACCCTATTGATTGTCATGATGATCTTAGACATTTAATGTGCGCTTACTGCTTACTGAAAACCTACGGAACTGGGAGGTTCCGCATGGAACCTGGAGGAGTACTTTTCACATGACTGGATGAGAGAAGGTGAAGCGGCAAGATGAAACACGGTGACTGGGTGCTACTCGGCTGCACACTCAGCCCGTGACATATTCCTTCCCTCCACTTCCTTCTTCCTGTCTCTGTGCGCACCCGCTGCTATCTGGTAAAGTCCTTTTAAGGTCATGGATTGTACCTTTTTTTGTCTATTTATGCCCCAATAACAGCTAGTGTAACATTTGGACAGAGCAGGGATTAATGTCCTTCTGCTGTGATTTTTAAGCATCCCATAGAAAAAGATGCTTCATATTCCAACTGAGTAAATTCACATTAATAAAAAAGACTTACTCATAGAAAAACTGATTCAAGTAACAATTGCCTGGCAATCGGATAAAAATGTCTATGGAACAAGAATGACAAGAACTGGAAGGTCATTTAAGATTGGTAATGCGGTTAGAAACATTTATCAGAAGTACAGGTAACTTAAAACAGGTGCATCCCAAAGAACATAACCTCACACTTGAGATGCTCAGTAGAACTGTTCGGTGAGCTCAGGGGCCAATTCAAATCTCAATGTATATAAAGATTTCAGTGATTTCCCATTTTATGTTACAAGAACATAGATAACTAAAAAAAATAAAACTCTTGCTTTCTAACAAAGTAATCACTATCCTCTAATGGTTAGAGTCTAACCAAAACTATTAATTCTTTATACAAGATATTTTCCTCCTAATAGTTACCCTCATTTATAGAATTCTTTTTATTCCATCAATGTATATGAAATGCTTATAGACTGCAAGTAAGTAATTTAAACTTCTCTAAATCTATGAGAAAAAAATATCCATACTGTTCATGTAAAAGGTGCACCGTAAGTATCTTAACGTTCAGAGGGTATATACTACCCCCGCCCCAAAGGGACCATCCCATCAGTATCTTTTCAGCCACCGGAGTGTACATCCAAATTTTGGACACTCATTTTTCTATAGCAGTGAAGAAAGAAAATAGAGTTCCTTCTTCATAGAATTAACAATATATTGTTCAAAATCAGTCCAGCACCCAGAACACTGTCATATAAAAGATTAGAAAATGTTTCTTGCTTATGTCTTCAAAATAAGGGGAAATGCTTTCAGGTACCAAAATCTTTCTGGATACTTAACTACGGATTGAGAAACCAGTGGAAAACACATATGAGCTTTAGTAGAATGAGAGACACATGGCACCCACACTCGGGAAAGGCCTCTCTAAACTACGCCGCCCACAGACACCTAAATTAAGAATTTCATTCACCACCTCCAAATATCCTTCATGAGTTTAAGTTGGTAATGTATCATTCTTAAGTCAAAAGCCCTAATCAAACTATTCAATGCAACAAAAACTATTTGGGGTATTTTGAAAAATTACATTATTGGAATAAATTCAACAATAGAAGAATGCATAATACAGTAGAAAAAGCACTTAAAGATTAGGTTAAATTGAAAAATTTTGGCTATATGTACTTCTGTTTAAAAGATGTAAATTTAAAAACAAACACAGCCTTGAAGAAAATGTATATAATTCACACTTTTTTGGCATTCACACTTCCAAAAGGTTCTGGTGAAGACATTGCTGGAGAATGTCCTTCTCATAAAAGGGTGAAAAAATATAGAATTTTGGTTCGAAATGCCTTTACAAAATTGAGTATGGCAAGGACTACTTTTAAATAAAAAGTTGGCTTACTTAAAGAGCAACAATATTAGATTACTGATATAAGTACAATTTTCCTAAATTTTTATTCTTGGTTTATTGCTTCATATTTTGTCTCTTTAAAAACAATTATAATGCATTCAGAACTTTCAGATTACAAATTTGATTGGTAATAACATATCACTTACCTTAATACAAATACCACAACCAATACAAAGAGTTTCAGAAATCCAAGCTATTTTGCTCTGGGGTGTAACCTCAATGCATAATTTTCCTGGCAAAGGAAAAGATATCTTATGAGGCAAGAGGGAGATGGATGATTGTAAAATTGTGGCAGGTCTTATTTGTAAGCTGACGGACCTAACCATTTAATTTACGAAATCTGCCTTGGGATGGTAATGTATAGCAGAGAGAAAAATGACAGATGTTAGCGAGATCAGTGAAGTTCTAGAAAGTTGAGCAGCCATCTAATACACAGACTGGATTAAACTCTGCGGAAGAACAGGGATCTTAACAATGGAATTTCTCAACAGCACACTGTGAGAATGACACCAAAAGTCTCTTTTAAGGTTCAATAAGCCCGTACCTTACCAGTACATTTAAAGTTACAATTACTTGCCCTGGCTGGTGTAGCTCAGTGGATTGAGCGCGGGCTGGGAACCACAGGGTCCCGGTTTGATTCCCAGCCAGGGCACATGCCTGGGTTGCAGGCCGGGTCCCTGGTGGGGGCCATGTGAGAGGCAACCATACATTGCTGTTTCTCTCCCTCTCTTTCTCCCT
Source organism: Micronycteris hirsuta (assembly GCA_004026765.1). Lineage (NCBI taxonomy): Eukaryota > Metazoa > Chordata > Mammalia > Chiroptera > Phyllostomidae > Micronycteris > Micronycteris hirsuta. The sequence continues at coordinate 252,330 of PVJI01000280.1, read as the reverse complement.
CCCTTCCCCTCTCTCTAAAAATAAATAAATAAAATCTTTAAAAAAATCTATTAAAAAAAAAGTTACAATTACTTCAATACAGTTCTAAAGACTACCAACAATTCATCAATTCTGAATTGCTGTAAATTTATTTAATCTTGAACATATTGATAGTCCTTTCTCCATAACTTAAGAGTAATTATAAGATTCTGTAGAACAGTGAGAATCTCAGTAACTTCAACTATAGTTTGATTTTATATTAAATAAACTTTAAAAAATATTGATACTAATACATTATCCTATAATTAAAAAAACAGAATCATATGGTCGTAAAGCAATACAAAATTCAGAATTAAATCTAGTCTTCTCTTTTCATTTCAAAGAAACTAATGGCTAAAGTCCAGAGAACTCTGAAGTGAATTTATTCCTTTTAAAATCTCTTGTTCTTAAAAGCCCCACAGAGCGCGTACCCATGCGAACCACGGGGCAGCTCTTTTTGCACTCCTGCCGGCACTTCTTAGGCTTGCACTTGTCGTGGTTGACAATGGCGATCCTCGTTAACTTATCTGCCATAATTCTAGGTAGGAATATCCAGCTTCTGTAAAAGAAAAATTTAAAAAATTATGGCATAGTGAATGAAATTAACTGAGAAATAAGTCAGGCATAAAACATAGGAGGACATAAATTATCGCCACATTCAGAAAAGATCATCTGGAATTAGTAAAAAAAACCCCAAAAAACCCCCCAGCAAATGTGATAAAACAATGTAGTGCGGCTGGGAAAACAAAATATACCATTAATCAAATTTTCCTAGAGAAAAGGAACACCATCTTCAATATTCACACACAAAAAGATGTAGGAATCAACTGAAAACGTATGACTGTGAGGCAACTTTCAAAACACTGCTGAGAAACACAGAAGACCCAACACACAGGACAACATGTTGTCTGAGCTTTTACAACAGAGAATAGGCAACAACCGAGGATTTCAGACCTGGGCTGACTTTCACCCTCTTTTACAACTTCTGTCATGATTGCTGATTCAATATGTTCATTAACCTCTCTCCTCCAATGATCTTGTCTTTCACCCTACCGCAGCCACTCTTGCCGTTGGGCAAATCCTTGACCTTGTCGTTACCAACACAGTCACTGCAATCTTTCCATTACAAATTCCTCTTCACTGACCACCACTCTCATCTTGTCAGCTTGCCCTTCTCCTCCACGACAATCCAGCTCTTTGAAGCCCCCCCGTTTCTCAGACCCACTACCACTATCTCTCAACTCACCACACTGCCACTTTCTCTCAACCCTTCGCAGCTTTGTTTCCATCTGTGCCCAGCTAAAATTCCATTGCCAACCCTTTATACCCTTAACTACAATCCTTGTTAAATACAAGTCTTCACCTGCACACATACAGCTAAAAATGGGTAGAGAAACAACAAAGCTATGCTTGACTAGCATCATCTCAAGTGAACCCTTAGCCAACCAGCAACCACACTGTCCGTTTCCAGAGCCAAGTCCATGTGCACAGTAAAAGACATCCACTAGGGAGACTGTCCCAACAATTCTTCCTCCCGCCTTTCACATCATCAATAATTCTTTCCACTGGCCTATTCCCTCGGTATTCACACACTCTATTATCTGACCTCACCTTCCCTCATTGCTTATATCTTCTTTCTTTTGCAGCAAGACTAATTGAAAGAGTCACCTATAGTCAGTTGTTTCGAATCTGTATTTTCTCTGGAATCCATTCCAAGCTTTAGTGAATATCATTCCAACAAAACAGCTTGCAACTTCACTCTAACAGCTTCCCAACAGATCTCTTTGCTTCTACTCTTACCTCCTTCCATTCCAACCCTTGACAGTTCCTTCTCAAGATAGGAGCCGGAATGATTCTCTTAATGTGTAAACCAATCCATGCCTCTCCTCTATTTTAAAATCCTGCAATGGTTTCTCTACTCTGAATAAAAGCCTGAAAATAACCAATGAAGCACTGATCAGCCTCTGTTAACATTCTGAGCTCATTACCAACTACTCTATCTGCTCGTTTTGCCCATCACATTGGTTCCTTGCTGTTCTTAGCATATGCCAGACATGTTCTCACTTCCTGGTCTTGGCATTTGCTCTTCCCTCTACCTGTAATGCTATTCACCCTAGTGAGTTACATGGCTCACTCCTTCAAGTCTTTCACGTTCATTTCTCAGTGAGCCTTCCTTCTCTAGCCATACATCTAAAAAAATATATCTGACTGCCTTTCTGTCCCTCTTCCCTGTTTTATTTTTCTTCTTAGTTCTTTCCATTATGAAAGTTTATAGGTACTTCACATATATGTATATATAGTATATATAAACATTTATCATATGTGTTTTTATATATTCTCTCTCCCTCTACACACACAGACAATATTTTTCCCTCCCCAAGTAGAATGTACTCCATCATGAGGGCAGGGATTTTTGTCCATTTGTTTTCTCAGTGGCTAGACCTGTGCCTAGCGCATAGTAGGAGCTGAAGCATGTCAATGAAGATATAAATTTAAATATAGTAAATAATTTTCCTATAGATTATAGCAACTTCAGAAATCTTTGAAGTTACCACTATTTCATAGTGAGAGTTATCCACTAAAGTATACACAGAAAAAAAAAATCACTGACAAAGAGACTAAATAGTTACGTAATGCACAAAGTCATGTTAACCAACAGGCTCACTTTACCCTGTTTGCAGTCTAAGACCAAAACTGGACCGCGTCTCATAAAGATCAGAAGAGGGAGAAATTAAATTACTTTTGACTTGCTCCAAAGAGCTATCATTCTGGAACTGACAAGTGCTTAAAAAGCGAAGATTCTTTAGTTATTAAAATAAAACTGGGCACCATACAAATTACCTGGTGAATGAGTGTAGTGAATTCTCTAGGGGATAAATGTTTTATCCTGAAACTGCTTAAACTCTGTATCAGCCAAACTACTAAAATATTTCATCTAATATTTCAAACCATTTTAAAAACTGAGTGATTATAATGATTTTCATAGAAAAATAAAAATATACCAGAGATAGTTAGTAAGCTGATTTACATAAAAAACACTGATAAATTATTCCTGGGAACAAAGAGGGATTTGAAGGTATTTCAGATCTGTCCAAAGTAGGTAGTCAAACAACGACCCTCGCTGTCTGTCATTCTTCCAGCTGGGAGGAAAAAGGGACATAAATAAAAAGCATTTGCAGTCTAAGACCAAATTATTATAATACCATGTGAGAGCATTTAAAGATCGCTGTTAACGAATGATGCTTAATATCACACTAAATATTCTAACCTATGATTATTGTAGGTTATTAGCCTTATAAAATACCTAAGTTGGGAGTGGTACACAACTCTGATTTCAGAGTCTTAAATTGAAGACATTTAGAAGGGATTAAATATTGCTTTCATTTTTTGAAAAACCCCAGCTATTATATTACATGTTCTTCCTAAAAAAGCTTTTATAGGGGAGAACAAGGTTTTTAACTAAAGCAAAAGAAACCTTTTTGATTCAAATACACTGTATGAGCCCTTGGTTGACACTGACAAAACACTACTGTCAGGTAGCTGGCATAGAGTGAAGTCTCAGTGTACAGGACACATGTACCGAGGATGCAACACAAACACCATTATCACTAATGCCTAGTTAGCGGTCCTGTGGAAGAGAGGGTAAAAGACAAGTAAAACATTGTTTTGACAGTTCTCACTTTTATCGACTTAACCACAAAGAGAAAGAACGAGAGAGAGCGAGAGAGAGAGCGAGAAAAGGCTTCTGTAGGCTGTAGGCTTGGGATATGGAACTCGGGCTTTGACCGTGGCGACTACAATGCAGGAACCACTGGAGAGAAAATAAAGGCATTTTGAATTAAGACACCACTCCTGATTTCACGGAGTTTAAAATATAATTAAGGGCAAGAGGGTACAGTCATCAAGGCGAAAAGTACTGAATGCTGTAAAAGCGCACCAGAAAGCTAAAGGTGTTCAACTGGGAGATTATCTGCGGTAGCCCTAGTTACAGCCGAGCCAGGTCCCCGTTGCTCTGAGAAAAGTAGAGCGAGGCCGGGCCCTCCTTTCTGTAAAGACTGGGAGTGGACGAAGTGTATTCAACTTCATGGCGTCAAGATGCGATGACTGATTCTATAGTCACCCAACGGCACAAGAAAAGGCCACTATTCCCCATAATCAAATAAGCACATGTGAAATTATATCTATTTTACTCTGCCAGGAGAAGAATGGGGTTAATAGAGGGGTGCTGTAAATTGTGAAGATGCCGTCCTCTGTAGACGGTTCAGCTCTAAGGTAGGAGCGGGGTAAAGGGGGGACTGGAAGCAGTAGAGGTAGCATCGTTGAGATGGCACCTAGGTCCGTTCTCTTAGCCTCTGATGGGGGTGGCGAGCAACAGCGGTGGCGAACCAGATCAGCTGGAGCGGAAGCGCGACGTGCCATGCTCTCGCCAGCGCCGGCGTTCCGGTGGTTCCAGCTGTTCCATCCTACCCAAGCCAACTGCCACGCGCCGCTACCGTCCCCCTTCGCTGTCACCTGAGGCCTAATCGCAGGTTCTCATAGAACGTCTATACAATCTTTAAATCGTGGAAGATCGCAGATAACGGCCAAACCCCTCCGGGCTATTTACCTACCTGGAGAGAATGACCCCCTCGCGGAGGGGTGCGCGGAGGCCAAATCAGCTTTTGCCGTCACTACCCTGCTTCACAACGTGTTCCTACGGCCTCCGGCCAAAATGGCGCTGCCCAGCCGCCACCTCGCGTCTGCCAAAGGGACGTAGTGTGCGCACGCGACAGAGAGCTCCCAGCGCGACGGCGAGAACTGACGTCATTGTGGTGCGACGCCAATTCCATCTCTGTGGGAAGCTGGGCTGTCCAGAATCTGAATGGGAGTGGCGCGGAGTGGCAGGGAATCCTCAAACCGTGAGCTGCGGCAAAGCCGGTCTGCAGGCTGTGAGTGCGTGAGCTTTTCCCCGAAATAGAGGCTGGTTCTAGCGTAGGCACATGCATTCTCTCCCCATGATATCAATTTTTTAAATATTATTTATTTTTTTAGACAGAAGGGAAGGGAGGGAGAAAGAGAGGGAGAGAAACATCAATGTGTGGTTGCCTCTCACGGGGCCCCCACTGGGGACCTGGCCTGCAACCCAGGCATGTGCCCTGACTGGGAATCAAACCGGCGACCTTTTGGTTCACAGCCCTCGCTCCATTTACTGAGCTACACCAGCCAGGGCTCAATGGTTTTTTTCCGCTCCCTATTTCTTGGAGGCCTGTGGGTCAGGAGCCTTAGCCATTGCCCATTTAAGCACTTCTAGAATAGGTAGGGGTCAAGCAGGATCGACAGAGTTTGGTCCAGACGCTGCTCGCGTTGGAGTTCCCTCTTTGGTTTCATTTCCTCTGAACTGTGTGACCAAGAGCCCAGTCTTATACGAATTCCGTGTTTTATACCCTTCGTGGCGTCCAGTACCAAGTCCGGCAGTTGAATTCTGCTCCAGTAGAGAAATGGGCCTTTTTTTTTTTTTTTTTTTTGACTTTTTGACGTTTTTGGACACAGGACGTTCAGCTTGTAATGCTGGTCAGAGGTTTAATTGTCTCATCCTAGACCTCACATAACTTGCAGGTGGCAAGTACTTTAGTGTGTGATTGAACTTATTTAGCCGTCCATTTATTCATTCAGTAAATCGCTACTTGAGCATTTAAGTTTTAGGCCTTTACGAATTTTACAGTCCAGTGACTCTACTAATATTTAGTGAGTATCTAAGTGGGAATTAGGGAACAACTGAGATCTAGTAGAAGGTGTCAAGGAGATGATATACAAAACTATTGGTCCAAGTTTGTAACAGCAAGTATAACGATGTTCAGTAGCTATAACCTCCCATTTCCGAGGCATTTTTACATATTGGCTGCTATCCAAGAACTCTTTTTTTCCACGTTTGCATTGACTTAACAAGATTGACTAACAAAAAATGTGAAAGATGAAGTAAACTTTTGGTTTAGAATAGGCCAGTTAGACTGTGAAGCCATTTTTCTGACTTTGGTTTCTATGGTAAGAGCATTTATCAGTGAGCTTTTGACAACCAGTGGGGAGATGTGATTTTTCTCTGCATCACTTAATGGGTTATTTAAAATGGAGACTAATATTCACATATTTCTGGAGTATTTCAATCTGAGTTTTCTATGGAAAGGTGTTATTTGAATTAAGAATTTTTACTCATAGAAGTATAGAACTGTGTAGCATTATAGAATCGTAGACCAAGTCACTTCTTTGACAGGGAAGGAAGTAAAGTCTAAACCTGCCCAACTTCTAGGCCAGTTAAAGGAGAGACTGAAGCTAAAACCCTTATTTTGTGCCCTTTGTCTACTGTATTCTGCTGCTTTGTGCATGATATATTTTAGAAACAAAAACTGAATTCCCAAGGTTTTAAAAATTACAGTGGTTGAGTTATGTGTACCGCGGCATTTGAGAATTAGATGATTAATATCAAGGGTATGTTAATGATCCATTTTGCTATTAAATTTTTATTTTTACCTTTTGTAAAAAGGTGCTGAAGTCCTGGTATAATGTGGATATTCTTTTTTTCCTACATAGAATATTTTTAAAATGACCACTCCAAACAAAACACCTCCTGGGGCTGATCCTAAGCAGTTGGAAAGGACTGGGACGGTACGGGAAATTGGGTCACAAGCTGTTTGGTCCCTCTCATCTTGCAAACCAGGTAAAACACAACAAAACAAGCTGTTCGTAATAACTGCCTACAGATTCCTTGTATTCTGGGCTGACTTTAATGTTTTTTGTTTGTGTACTTTATTTTAATTCCGAAATAAATTTATTGGCGGTTTCATCTAGTTAGTATATGTCTCTTCCCAGTCGCTCGACTCTAATATCCACCTGAGTTTAACTGCTTACATCATAAGGTCTCCTTTTTGTCCTGGCCTGTCTCTGCTGCGATTCAGGTGTTTGGGTAGCATTCTTTGTTGGTGTTGTTGTATTTTTCTATATGGGCTGAGTGGGTGATACATTTTTTGAGTGATTACATATCCCAAAATAACTTTATTTTACTCGTGATTGGGATAGAATGCTTGAGTGTCCGTCCTTTTCTCAAAATTTTGTGGATGCTATTTCACCGTTTTCTTTTTTGTCTTATTGCAAGTAAAAAGGCCCATGCCTCCCTCCCTCTCTCTCTCTCTCTCTCTCTCTCTCTTTTTCTATGACTTGTTCTTTCTTTCTGGAAACATTTACATTTTTTCTATTTATTCTTAGCATTCAAGACTTTTCCATGATATGCCAGGATACATGTGTATCTTTTCTCATCTGTTTAACCTATTATTTGATGGGCATTTTCAGTCTGTAAACTCAAGCTCAGAGAAAGAACTTTAATTATAATGTCATTGGTTTAGTAGTTGTGTTTCCTTCACATTAAGACTCCTGTAGTCGTCTTTGAAACCAAGCCTCTTCTGTTTCTCCTTAAAATACCTTTCTCTCTCTTTTTATGAGTACGTTATAGAGGTATAATTTACTTACAATAAACCTTACCCTTTTTAGGTATATAGTTCTTTGAATTTTAATAAATGCACAGTCATAGAAGCACCGTCACAATCAATTACAGAGTATTTCCATCATCCAAAGAAATTCCCTCATGCCTCTGCTCTCTCTCCTTGCAAGCCCCTGGCAACCTCTGATTTGTACCCCTTTGCTTTTCCCAGACTGACGTATAAATGTAATCATGCTGTATATAGCTTTTTGGGTCTGGCTTCTTTCACTTAACCTAATGCATTTGTGATTTTTCATATGTATCATTATTTTGTTTCTTTTTATTGCTGATTGCTATTCCACTATATGGATCTAACTCAGTTTGTTTAACTGTTCATCAGTTAGTAGACATTTAGCTTTCTGGTAGCCAGCTTCCAAAATGATCTTTGTCTTTGGTTTTCATGCCCATCTGTTGACCCCTCCCACATTGTATCCAGGTTGGTCTCTTGGAACAGTATCAATAGAATATGGCAGAAATGATGGCATGTGACTTCTGAGACAGATGGTAACAGACATTGTGGCTCTGCCTCACTCTTGTTTGGATCACTCATTCTTTTTTTTTAAAAAATATTTATTTATTTTTAGAGAGCGGGGAAGGGATAGAGAAAGAGAGGGAGAGTAATATCAGTGTATGGTTGCCTCTCACGTGGCCCTCACTGGGGACCTGGCCTGCAACCCAGGCATGTGCCCTGACTGGGAATTGAACTGGCGACCCTTTGATTCACAGCCCGTGCTCAATCCACTGAGCTACACCAGCCAGGACTGGATCACTCATTCTGGGGGAAGCCAGCAGCCATTGTGTGAGGAGGCGTGTGGCAACAACCCTTGGCCTCCTGGCAGTAGCCAATGAGGAACTGAGGCCTCTTGTTAGCAGTCACAAGAGCAAACTGTCTTAGAACAGATCCTCCAGCCCCAGCGAAGCTTTCAGGTAATTGCTTCGGATGACCTGAAGGCAAACTCCCAGGAGTCCTCAAGCCAAACTGCCCAAACAAGATGCTCCAAAATTCCTATCCCATAGAATTGTGAAAAAATGCAAGTTGGGTGTTTTAAGCTGCTAAATTTTCTGATAATTTGTTATGCAGCAATAGTTAACTTAGATAAGGTTACTTTCAATATTTAGTGATTATGGATAAAGCTGATAGAAACATTTATGGACAGTTTTTTTGAGTGGACATATGGTTTCATTTTTTTTTTCAGTAAATACTTAGGAGTGGAATTGCTGGGTTCTGTTGTTTTTCTTTCTTTCCAAGCTATACTTTTTATTTCCTTTCTTGTCTTACTGTATTAGCTACAACCTCCAATATGTTGCATAAGAGGGGTGAGAAGGGACACCCTTATCTTATCCCTGATCTTAGTGGGAAAACTAGCTTCTCACCCTTAAGCACAATGTTAGCTGTTGTTTTTTTGTAGGTATATAAAGTTGAGGATATTTTCCTGTATTCTTAGTTTGCAGATAGATTATACCTTGAATGGTGGTTGGATTTTTGTCAAATATTTTCTCTATATCTATTGATATGATCATATTGTTCTCCTTTAGTTGGTGTGAGGGATTACATTAATTGATTTTTGAATGTTGAATCAGCTTTGCATACTTGGAATAAATCCTACTTGATTGTGGTATATAATTCTTTTTACATATGGATTCTTTTTGCTAATATTTTCTTGAGGATTTTTGCATCTGTTTTCATGAGACATATTGTTCTTTAATTTTCCTTTCTTTTAGGTCTTTGTCTGGTTTTGGTATTTGAGTAATGCTTCCCTCATAGAATGTGTCAGGAAGTATTCCCTCTGCTTCTGCTTTCTGCAAGAGATTGTAGAGAATTTAAAAAATTTCTTCCTTAAATGTTTGATGGAAGTCACAAGTGAAACTATCTAGGCCTAGTGATTTTTTTGGAAGGTTGTTATTTTTTATTCAATTTCTATAATAGATTCAGATGATCTGTTTCTACTTGTTTCTACCTGTTTCACGTGGTGTCTTTCAAGGAACTGGCCTGTTTTCTGTAAGTTGTCAAATTTATGGTCATAATGTTGTTTATAATAGAATATCTTATTATTACTCATGGAATCAGTACTGTTGGCCTCTCTTTTGTTTCTGATATTAGTATTTTGTGTTTTCTCTCTTTTTTTTTTTTTTGGTTAGGCCAGCTAGAGGTTATTGATTCTTCTTTTTTTTTTTACCTTTTCACAATACCAGCTTGTGGTTTCAGTGATTTCTCCCTATTAATTATCTATTTCCAGTCACATTAATTTATGCTCTGATTTTTATTATTCTTTTGTTTCTTTTGGATTTAATTTGCTCTTCCGTAATAGTTTTCTAAGGTGAAAAATTTCAACTATTGATTTTAGATCTCACGTCTTTGGCTTTTCTTAGGGACTCCTTAAATGGAGGCTGAGCTTGCAGTTCTTTGATTTGTAACTTGGTGATGTTATATAGGAGCTCTGTTGATGTGGTGGTAAGCTGTGGGGGGAACAGAAGTGTTCTGTAATTGCGTGATTGCATCTCAGTCTTTTAGTGGGCCTTTTTTCATGGCCGTGACCTTGACAAGTGCTTCTGACCTTTTCTTCCCCCTCTTAGGTGAAGTCCAGAGGCTGGATTTGGGTGTGTTCACTCCCCGTGTCAGTTAGGCTGTGATGAAACAGTTTTTGAAGTCAGGCCTTTGTTAAGGAGAACAGAACACTCTAGGTGTATTTCACCCTGATTACTTTCCCCTGCATCTGCAGAGAACACTGGAGAATTTTCTCTGATCTTCACCCAGAAGAGAACCTGGTGAGCTCCTAGAGGTACAATTCATGAAAATGTGGAGCCCTTTTAAGGTTGGGCTTCTGGGAGTTTTTCTCTCTCAAGCTAGTCCACAGTCAGTCTCCAGCAGTTAGTCTCTTAGCAATTAGTCATTACTCTTTTAAGCTTTCCTACCAGTTGCTGACTCTCGGTAAGCTAATACTTTGTGTTCACCTCTCTTCAGTTTTTTGGGTGGTGGTTTGCCCTGTGACTCCAGTTCTCTGTTGTACCTAAGAAGAATTACTGGTTTTCAGTGAGTTCATTTTTTTCCCTTTATTGTTGTTGTAAGGGATGAGAGTGACATCTTCCAAGCTCTTTACATGTCAGAACGAAAACTGGAAGTACCCGGACAGTGAACAGTGACAACTTCACTGTACTTGTCAGTGGGGCGGTAGACGTCATTGAGTGAGTGTGTGAACTGCGTGGCCATCACATTTAAAATGACTGAGCGAATAGAGCAATGAATCTGCGTCAAGTTTTGCATTAAGCTCAAACATTCTTCCACAGAAACTATTAGGATGATTCAGATGGCCACAGCTATGGGCAACTAGTGATTGGCAGCTTCATCATAACAACATGCCCCCTCATCTATCACATCTTATACAGAGTTTTTTGGCAAAACATCGGATCACCCAGGTGGCTTAGACCCCCTACAGCCCAGATTTGGCACTCTATGACTTTTGGCTTTTCCAAAGCTAAAATCCCCTTTGAACGGGAGGAGATTTCAGACCATTGATGAGATTCAGGAAAATATGAGGGGGCAGCTGATGGCGAGTGGGAGAACTGTGTGAGATCCCAAGGTGCCTTCTGTGAAGGGGACTGGGACATCACTGTCCTGTATATAATGTTCCTTGTATCTTCTTCAATAAATGTCTATATTTTTCATATTATATGTCTGGATACCTTCTGGACAGCCAACCCCCCCCCCACACACATGTAATTTTATATTTTGAATGTATAGCTCTTTCTTTAGCATGAAAATTTATTGTCACTTGTGGTGCTTTTAGGATTTGGAGTGGATCAATTACGAGATGACAATCTAGAAACTTACTGGCAATCCGATGGCTCCCAGCCTCATTTAGTGAACATCCAATTCAGGTAATATATTTAAAAATTTTTTTTATTTAACCTTGTTAAATAAAAACCTTGGTTAATGACATTATATAGGTTTCAGGTGTACAAGTCTATAGCACACCATCTATATATTGTACTGTGTGTTCATCACCCAAAGTCAAGTCTCCTTCCTTCACATTTTTCTCCTCTTGACCCTCTGCTATCCCCCGCCCCGTAAACACCGTACTGTTGTCTGTGTTTGTGAGGGTTTTCTTTTTTTTTGCTTAATTTTTTTCACCTTTTTCACTCAGTCCCCCTAATCCCCTCCCCTCTGACAGCTGTCAGGCCATTCTCTGTATCTATGAGTCTCTTTTTATTTTGTTTGTTAGCTTATTTCATTCATTAGATTCACATATAAGCGAAATCATATGGTATTTGTTCTTCTCTGACTGGCTTATTTCAGTGTCACGAAAGGTAAGACTTCTCTTCCTTGCTTCCTTCCTTCCTTTCTTTTGGATACCCATGTAGTACTCCATTGTGTAAATGTATCACAGCTTTTTTTATCCACTCATCTACTGATGTGCAGTTGGGATGCCCCCAAATCTTGGCCATTGCAAGTAATGCCACGATGAACAAAGTGGCGCTTGTGTTTTTTCAAATTAGTGTTTTAGGTTTCTTCAGGTACATTCCCAGGAGTGGAATCAATGGGTCATAAGGCAGTTACATTTTTATTTTTTTTGAGGTAACTCCATACTGTTTCGCACAGTGGCTGCGCCAATCTGCATTCCCACCAACAGTGTACGAGGGTTCCCATTTCTCTACATCCTTTCAGACACTTGTCATTTGTTGGTTTATTGATGGTAGTCATTCTGACAGGTATGAGGGGATATCTCGTTACAGTTTTAATTTTACCTTTTCTCTGATGATTAGTGATGTTGAGCATCTTTTCATATGTCTATTGGCCCTCTGTATGTCCTCTTGGGAGAAGTGTCTATTCAGGTCCCTTGCCCATTTTTTCATTGGATTGTTTGTTTTTTTGGTGTTGACTTTATAATTTCTTTATAAATTTTGGATATTAACCCCTTGTTGGATGTGTCATTGGCAAATATATTCTATTCAGTGGGTTGTCTTTTTATTTTATTAATAGTTTCCTTTGCTGTGCAAAAACTTTTTAGTTCAATGTAGTCTGATGTGTTTATTTTTTCTTTTGTTTCCCTTGCCTGGGGAGATTTATCAGAAAAAAGATTGCTATGAAAGATGTCCAAAACTTTACTGCATATGTTTTCTTCTAGGATTTTTATGATTTCATGTTTTATACTTAAGTCTTTAATTCATTTTGAGTTTATTCTTGTATATGATGTAGAAGGTGGTCTAGTTTCATTTTATTTGCACATATCTGTCCAATTTTCAACCCCATTTATTGAATAGACTATCTTTACCCCATTGTATGTTCTTGCCTCCTTTGTCAAATATTAATTGACCATGAAGGTGTCAGTTTATTTCTGAGCTCTCTATTTTGTTCCATTGATCTATGTGTCTGTTTTTATGCCAGTCCATGCTGTTTTGGTTACCATGGCCTTATATATATAGTTTGACATCAGGTAGCATGATTCCTCCAACTTTTTTCTTCTTTCTCAAGATTGTTGTGGCTCTTTGGGGCCTTTGTGGTTCCATAAGTTTTTGGAACATTTGTTCTATTTCTGTGCAATACACCATTGGTATCTTGATAGGAATTGCATTAAATCTATACATTGCTTTGGGTAGTATGGACAGTTTGATGATGTTAATTCTTCCTATCCGTGAACACAGGATGTGCTTCCACTTATTTGTATCGTCTTCAGTTCCTTTATTAAGTGTCCTACAGTTTCTCAAGTACAGGTCTTTTACATTCTTGGTTAAATTTGTTCTTAGGTAATTAATTTTTTTGATGCAGTTGTAAATGGGATTTTTTTTTTTTAGTTTCCCTTTTTATAGTTCATTATTGGCATATAAAAATGCAAATGATTTCTGGGTATTTACTTTGTATCCTGCCTCTTTACTGAATTCATTTACCAGTTCTAGCAGTTTTTTGGTAGAATCTTTAGGTTCTCCAGGTAATACATTTTTGAATTTTGCAATTTGTGTAAGTTATAAGTGGTCAAAGAGACTTACTTAAAGCGGTCATTTTACTTACATAAAGTTTTAAAAATATAGATATTATAGTGAAATGTACTTAACTTCGCTTTTGATAAGTCTCAGACATTATTTATATGCTAACTAGAATGTATTTTAAGTTTACTCTGTCTTATCCTTTGTGAATTCTTTATGGTACCTTTCACAGTTTCTTTTACATAGATATTTCTCAAATATACTTTTCAGTATGATTTATTTCAGAAAAATATGCTTTGCTTATGACCTAGTACAATGAGTAATGCATTATATTAAGTACCTGCAGTGACTGGCATTGGGGGAAAATACTTCATCTTAAAACCTCTAAGGACATTTTTAGTTTTGAAATGCTTACTTTCTTGGGCAAAGGAAAACATGTATATGTTTGTCAGTTGCTTTGAACTTACTGACTTAGATGGAAATCAGTTAACTTGGTTATCTTGTTCCATTTGTGCCATCTGTTTAATAATTCTATAGCATTGTAACTTTTTTATTGTCGTTCAAGTACAGTTGTCCCCATTTTCCTCTCACAACTTTCCCCCGCCCCACCCTCAATCCTGTTCCCCTTTGGCTTTGTCCATGGGTCCTTTATGCATGTTTCTTGACGACCCTTCACCTTCTTTTCCCGGATATCCCCCTCCCAATGCCTCTCTGGTTACTGTGAGTTTGTTCTTTATTTCAGTGTCTCTGGTTATATTTTGCTTGCTTGTTTGTTTTGTTGATTAGGTTCTACTTAAAGGTGAAATCATATGGTATTTGTTCCTCACCACCCGGCTTATTTCACTTAGCATAATGCTCTCCAGTTCCATCCATGCTGTTGCTAAGGTTAGAAGCTCCTTTCTCTCTGCTGTGTAGAATTCCATTGTGTAAGTGTACCAGAGTTTTTTGATCCACTCATTTACTGATGGGCACTTAGGTTGCTTCCAGCACTTGCCTATTTTGTAAATTGTGCTGCTATGAACATTGGGGTGCATAGGTTCTTTTGAATTGGTTTTTCAGGGTTCTTAGGGTATAATCCCAGCAGTGGAATTGCTGGATCAAAAGGCAGTTCCATCTTTAGTTTTCTGAGGAAGTCCATACTGTTTCCCACAGTGGCTGCACCAGTCTGCATTCCCACCAACAGTGCACTAGGGTTCCCTTTTCTCTACAACCTCGCCAGCACTTGTTTGTTGATTTGGTTATGACGGTCATTCTTACTGGTGTGAGGTGGTATCTCATTGTGATTTTCATTTGCATCTCTCTGATGGCTAGTGATGCTGAGCATCCTTTCATTTGTCTCTGGGCCTTCTGTATGTCCTCCTTGAAGAAGTGTCTGTTCAGGTCCTTTGCCCATCTTTTCAATTGGGTTGTTTGTCTTCCTGGAGTGGAGTCATGTGAGTTCTTTATATATTTTAGAGATCAAACCCTTGTCTGAGGTATCATTTGCAAATATTTTTTCCCATGTGGTTGGTTCCCTTTTCATTTTGCTGATGTTTTCTTTGTGCAAAAGCTTTTTATTTTGATGAGATCCCATTTGTTTATTCTTTCATTTATGTCCCTTGCTCTTGGGGATGCATCAGTGACAATATTACTTCATGGAAGATATAGCATTGTAATTTTATTTGTTTTTATCTCCATAGTTACAGATCAGCAAATTTCTTATGAAAAAGCCAGACGGTATGTTTTCGGCCTTATGGGCTGTCTGGTCTCTGTTGCAGTTACTCAGCTGTCCCGTTATAGCAGGACAGCAGTCGTGGGCCGTGTGTAATGACGGGATTTCGCTGTTCTAACGAAACTTCATCTTCCGAGAGTAGGCGGTGGGCAGGGGTCAGCCAGTGGGCTGTGGTGTGCCAACTCCTGTCTTAGGGTATTAAATATGTGTGCACCACAGATAAGAACAGCAGCTAATAGACTTGTTAAAAGACTTAAAATACCAGATACTTCGCTAAATGTCTTACCCACTTTCCCATTCCCTGCATTTAACCTTTACAGCTATTTTTAATCTTTATTTTGTAGTTTCAGAAGCAAGGCCTTAAATAAATGCACTTACTTGCCCAGGGTCACATAGCAAGTGAGCAGAAGAACTGCAGCTGGAACACAGGAACTTCGACCCAGGAGCCTGCCCTTGTAGCCATTGCAGCCGTGGGTGACACGCTCTTCAGTGACAACAAAGGCTGTTGCTTAGAAGTTGTGTGACGCACGTCCTAATTTAATTGTATTATATTAGCATAGCAGGGTTTTTCCAGAAAATACAGTTTTATACAGAAGACCAATGTATTGAAAGAAAAAATTATCATCTACTGAAATAATGAAGAACAGAATAAGGTTAAGGAAAATATTGAAAAGTTCTACTAGCTTACTTTGTTTTCAAGAGAAAGGTAGATAGTTTAACAGTGCAGATAAATAAAAATTTCAAAAACAATCAGTATTTCCTCTTCTTGAATGAGAACATTGTTAGCCATAAATGCCATTGTTATTTAAAACACTTTAAACAAAAGTCAATTACAAATTTAATAAAATCGTATACACATAAATACCAACACATATATGGATGTAAATTGCTTAAACCAAATCATACAACAAATTTCCCCTCCTCCCTAAATTGCAGACTGTTCATAACTTTTATACTTTATAATTTTGTAAAGTTTTAAGTTCTTAAAAAGTAGTAGTTAACAGATGAACACTGTGGTCCATTGCACCATCACACTGCAGTTTTTGCACTTAGACATCTTTTTAAGAAAACACTTTGCAATTATTAAATGGTTTATTGCACTTCCCTTATTTTTAAAAGTAGAGCAAATGGAAAAAATCAAAGTGCTGATGTCACTTAAAAAATAATGGATGCTAAGCTTAATAACTTAAGACAATTGTGATTACGTTAGAAATCACTAACCTCAACCAGATATTACTGGACTTTACCAGTCAACTACATATTGAATATGAATGGAAAACACAAAATTAAAGGCAATACTAGAAATTCATTGTTAAAGATTTTTATGACTAAAAATAACACATGGTATAATCTGGGATGGGTAAATTTTCTCTCTTGGGCAGCCAGCTTTCACATCTCCATTATGTAAGCCCAGTGTTCAGCTTTCTTCCGCTTGATTTTCTGTGTGTTTTCATTAATACAATATGTACTAAAGAAAGGACTTTCTATACTGGAAAACAGTGTTACAAGTAAGCTTGAAAGAAGTTCAGTTTGGACTTTATGTTTTGTTAAGATAAAACAAAATATATAACTCCTTAGGTATTCTCCCCTTCACGGAGAAAATCCCTGATTTCTTGTAGCAGTTTCTCAGCTCGTTGAGTGTGTAGACTTCAGGAGTCGTTCGTCTGTGCTGTGCTGTGCTGAGGTGGCCCGGAGAGCACGTTTGCAAGGCAGCATTTACTTTTAGACGTCATTGCTGCTTTAAATCAGGGGCAGGCTCTTTCCTTGGCCTGGGTAAGAACTCGGTAAGGAGCACAGTTCTTTTATTTCAAATAGCAAAAGATAGACCAAAAATGAAAACATTCAGTCCTGGCTAATAGTGAAAGCCTCAGACTTCCTTTAGTTTCTTATTCTCCCTAAGGCTGAGTCTGTTGCAAATGGAAGAGGGAAGGTGTGGTTTGCTTCTCTTTCCCTGCCTTACTTTTATTTGTCTTCTCCCATACTCTTAGCTGATTTCTGAACTCCCCAGGCCTGCTCGTGTGGAAGTGGAGAAGGGAAATTCCTAACTGCCGAGTCTGTCTTGGTGGTCCAGCGTTGGTGGTGTTTGTACGTGGCCGTGTGTTTAAAGCTCGCTGTCTTATGGACGCCTTTGTGGTTGAGAGAACGTGTTTCCGTGGCCACTCAGTGCGGTGGTGGTTCACCTGCAGTTCTCTTGCTTTCATCATCCGCTCCTTCCTTAATTCCTAGGCCTTTGGTGATAACTCCAGCTTTCTGCTGAGGTGGTTTGTCCTCAGTAGCCAGAAACGAATATATCCCATTAGGTTAACAGGTTGATGACGTTCCCGTCTCTTCCTAGTGTGCTTAACAGTTTATCGTGAATAACCATCGGATTTTCTCAAATGCTGTTTCTGCATCTGTTTGTATAATCATATGGTTTCTCTTCTTTCGTTGATTGAGGTGGTGAATTTCAGCGATTTTTTAATTGTAAAATATGTGTAACATTTATCGCTTGTAACTGTATGGTTCAGTGTCATTAAGTATCCTCACACTGCTGTGCAACTGTCACCACTGCCCATGTCTAGAACTTTTTATCACCCCAAAGTGAACCTCTGCGCTTGTTCAACAGTGCGCCCTGTGCTCCCCTTTCCCCAGCCTCTGGTCACCACTGTTCTGCTTTTCTGGCTGCTCATTTTTTATATCTGTCAATATCAGCCATTTGACATCTTCGGAAAAATGGCTATTCAAGTTCTTTGCTCATTTTTTTTTTTTTTAAGATTTTATTTATTTATTTTCAGAGAGAGGAGAAGGGGGAGAGAAAGAGCAATGTATGGTTGCCTCTCACACGGTCCTCACTGGGGACCTGGCCTGCAACCCAGGCATGTGCCCCAACTGGGAATCTAACCGGGACCCTCTGGTTCCCAGCCCACGCTCAATCCACTGAGCTACACCAGCCGGGCATCTTTGCTCATTTTTGAATTGGGTTTTTTGTTTCCTTGTTAAATTTTGAGTTCTTTATGTATTCTGGATATTAATCCCTTATATGATTTGCAAGTGTTTCTCTCCATTCTGTGGGTTGCCTTTTTACAAAAGT
Source organism: Micronycteris hirsuta (assembly GCA_004026765.1). Taxonomy (NCBI): domain Eukaryota; kingdom Metazoa; phylum Chordata; class Mammalia; order Chiroptera; family Phyllostomidae; genus Micronycteris; species Micronycteris hirsuta. The sequence goes on along the minus strand of PVJI01000280.1, from coordinate 234,105 downwards.
TTTTAATTTTGATGAACTCCAATATATTATTTATTTTGCTTGTGGCTTTGGTGTCCTGTCTCATTGTTTAGTTATAATTGTTGTATTATTATTGTCGTTAATCTCTTATTGTGCCTTGTTTATAAATTAAGCTTATTCATATGTGTGAGACTCTGGTTACACAATAGTGTGCTTTCTGTGTGTCATAGACCACCGATATTCTATTCACTTGAATGCGGGATGAGAGCTTTCTTCTTTCTATGCTTCTCTTAGGAGAGTTTCTGTGGCTCTGTTACTATATTCACTGTCTTCTGCAATGTTTAAACTGCTATTAATCCCATCTAATGAATTTCTTATTTCAGATTTCTTTTTTCATATCCAGAAATTCCATTTGGTTTTTAAAATATCTTTTCTCTCCTAACATTTTTATGTTTTTAAAATTCTTTGAACAGGTTTATGGCAGGCTGCATTTTCCAGTGTGCTCACAGCTTCGTTTCCTTTGCACATGCGCTGCAGCAGCTTTGCTACGACCTAACCAGCAGATGTCACCTACGGTCCCTTCTTTGACACTGAGCGGGCCTTTGTGGATTTCTTGCCTAACAGAGTCTGGATCTTATGCTACTGTCATTTCTGAGGCTGGGTCATGAAAGCAGTACAAATTCTTCCTTGTTCTCTCTCTTTTATGTTATTCTCTCCCTTGGTGTCCACCTACCATGCTGTGAGAAAACCCACATCAAATGGAGACGCCCATAAAGAAACGCGCCAAAGCCTGAGGCCTTAGCTGACTCCCAGCTGCCGACCAGCACTGACTTGCCAGCCATGTTAATGAGCCTCTTGGAGGCAGATTCTTCAGATCTCGAGTCAGGTTGCCACACCTGGCGTTCTGGAGCCTTCCTTTCTGAGCCCTGCCCAAATGCAGGTTCATAAAGAAAATGATTCTTTGTTTCAAGCCACTAAGTTTTGAGGTGGTTTGGTAAGCACCTGTAGGTAAATGATAGGTAGATATTTATATTTTCTTTTTTTAAGTCCTTATATTTTAGTTCCACCATCTGTCTTTTTTATATCTGCCTTTATTGACTGACTTTCCCTTATTATGGGTCTCATTTTTCTGCTGCTTTGTAGTAATTTTTGATTGGATGTTGGATATAGTAAATTTTACCTTGTTGAGTGCTGGTTTTTTTTTTTTTAAGGAGGGTTTGTTCTGGCAGGCGGTTAAGTTAGTTAAAAATCATTTTGATCTTTTCGAGGCTTGATTTGTAAGCCTCAGCTTTATAGTGAGTCTAGAGCACCCTTGACTGTAGCGTACGGGCAGCCAACTTTTTGTGATACAGAAAGTGAATGTTTTTGGCCTTGCACACCATATTTTAGGCTATTCCAACTGCTCAGCTTTCCCATTGTAGTGCAGAAGCAGCTGTGGGCAGTATGTAAGTGAGCAGGTATTGCCGTGTTTCAGTAACATTTTATTTATAGGAATAAGAGGCAGGCCGCCTTTGGCCTGTGAGCTGTGGTTTGCCGATCCCGGCGCCAGTGGCGCCAGTTCTCCAACTTTTTGGTTTTCATGCCACTCTCAACTTCCACTGAGGTCTCCAGAGGTCTGTTGTTTATTTTTTGTATCTATCAGTATTCACCATATTGAAAACTATAGCTGAGGAATCTTAAAGTATTTATTTATTAAATAACACTTAACCTATTATGTTAGCGTAAGTAACATTTTTCAATGGAAAATAGCTGTATCTTCCCAAACAGATAAAAATAGTGAGAAGAGTGTTATTGTTTTACTTGTTTGTGAATCTCTAGTTAGAGTTTCACTTAAGCAAAGACAGTTGAAGTCTCACACACGTTTCCTCATTAAACGTTCTACAACCCCCCATGTCAGCCAGCATCTGGGAAACACCACTGTGCACTCATAAGAGAATGATTCTGAAGAAGACAAATAACATCTTAGTATTATTAGGAAAATAGTTGTGATCTTGTTGATTCTCTGAAAGGATCTGGGAGACCCCCCCTACCCCTGGTGACTCCCAGGTCACCCTTTAAGATCACTTCTTGAGGACAAGATTAGCCTTGTGGTTTACAAATCTTGATCCTTCTGCAGTCTCAGATGAATGTCCGAGGCATTTGTAGGGACATTTGGACTCTCCATCTTGGTCGTTGGGAACTCTAATGATTCCCTGCCCTGTGTCACGTCTGGCAATTGTTTTGATTGTTGCTTCCCAGTAATTGCTGTTTCCAGAGCAGTTGCTGTTACTGGCATGTCTATATGATGTTACCCCACGCACGTGCGGACTGGTATTCAGTCAGAGACTTGAGGGCACTCCATGCAGGTTTCTGGAGCTTTTCCTCAGCAGGCAGAGCTCCTCCCTCAACTGGGAGAGACTGGGAGATCCCATCAGTTCTTTCACATGGCTCACCTTGTTCATTTCCCTTCTCTCGGGACCCCGGTGGTTCGGTGTCTGCAGACAGTTTTCCATCTATGTTGTCTGTTTATTCTAGTTGTTTGTGGTGGGAAGGCAAGTCCTGGAAAAATGATCTCTTCATGGGGAGACAGCCCTGACTTTTTGTTTGTTTTGCTTTTGTTTTTAGCCATATCTGCTGAAACTTTTTTTTTTTAAGATTTATTTTTTTATTTATTTTTAGAGAGAGGGGAAGGGAGGGAGAAAGAGAGGGAGAGAAACGGCAATGTATGGTTGCCTCCCACATGGCCCTCACGGGGACCTGGCCCGCAACCCAGGCATGTGCCCTGACTGGGAATCGAACCAGGACCCTCTGGTTCCCAGCCCGCGCTCAATCCACTGAGCTACACCAGCCAGGGCCATATCTGCTGAAACTTTTGCATTAAGGTCTTACATGTTCCATTAAAACATGGTCTTGGTTGTCTCAGCCTTCCGTGAGAACCTGAACTTCAGTATCCTGTGAACAACATTAGAAACAAACTCTCACACAGAGAGGGCATTTTCCACCTTGAACCAGGAACAAAGAAGAGTGTAACCATTTATATGTATAAAAATCATTTGTGTGCTTTTTGTTTTAGGAGAGTTTGCAGACTTTTTATGTTCCATTTATATCTCAGTCTCTGGGTAATAATGTATTTAGCATGTTAACAGGAAATGATAAACAATTTTATAACTACTTTGTATTTTTTTTTAGTTTTAAGTCTTATACCCCAAGAGTTTGTAGTTACTTTTAATATAGTGTAGTCGTACAGACTACAGAACCTGGCTCTGCGCATTGCTAGGTGTGTAAATGAGGACTCGTTGCTTAACCTCTGGTCTGAGCGGCAGTTCCCTCACCTGTAATGTGGACATCACGGTGTCGTGCTAGATGGGAATTAGACCTAGTAGCCGAGCTTCTAATAAACAGTGTTTTAGTCAAGGTGGAAATTTGTTTCTTTTTTCCTTTTCCTACAAGAGGAGCCTGGCAGTGCAGGAGTGGTATGGCAGCCCCACAGGGTCTTGGGGACCCAGATCCCTTCTCTCTCTGCTTCACTGTTCTCAGCTCACTATTCTGTCCTCACCGTTGCATCATCTTGTCTTTGCCCCAGGCAGCAGGAAGGAGTAGGTGGGAAAGGTAAAAAGGCCATGTCTTCCTCTTAAAGAAACTTTCTTTATTTCACTCAGTCATTTGGTTGAAACCTTACTGGTCATAACTTGGCCTCTTGATCATACCTAGCTTTAAGGGAAGCTGGGGAAGGTAGCCTTGTGTCTGGACATTTTGCAGATAAAAGGCAAAAGGGGCTGTTAGGCTGGCAACTTGGAATTTCTGTCACTAAGGTCTTCTGTGGAAATTTCAGGGGTTTCCAGTCGGTTGAGAAATTATTCAAGAGTCAGCAGGTGGAGACCAAAGTATCATCCTCAGAAAACTGACAGAGCTGATGTTTTAGAAAGGGGCATGTATCTTCAGTCCAGGGTGTTTGCTAATATTGAACCCCGGAGTTAAACAGACCCATCCAATCATGAAAGTGCTAGACTAGGTAGAGCCTGCCCCTATTAAATTTGAGACCAGAAGGAACAAAGCAAAGGGAATAGTGGGTGAGGGATAGGAGAGGCTGGGAGTGCTAGTTCTGTGGTCAGAAATGGAAAGGGTTACCCTTTCCCTTCATCCTTCCTGCAGTCCCTTATCCGAAGGTTCAGCAGGATGCCTGGCATATAGAAAGCATTTAGCTCGTGGTGATTATTATTATAATGATGATTTGAGCAATTTGAGTAGCTGATAGTATTTCTCATAATCCATACATTTAATCTTCCCACATGCACTGCTGTTTTTAATTCACCGTGGGATAAATTTATAAATAATTTAAAAGGGCTTTACAGATACCTTTTAGAATAATAGTTTTAAACTTTTGGTGTGGTCACAGTTTCCTTTGCAAATTTCATGAATCAATTGTGTATGGCATACATTTTATATATGATTTCTGGGGATACATGGACCTTAGGGTTACATCCCATGGTATAGATAAAATTTAAAAAAGCATAAGTACTTACATATTGCTGTAAGCTGGTGTCAGTGACTGTTAAATAAGTAAGCACAATTAATTAGTAGGAGGGTGATAGTTCAAGATCATGTGCGGCCAACAGACCCACGTTTGAACTCCTACTTTTTGACCTTAATCAATTCCTAGTGCCCACCTACTTTTTGACCTTAACCAGTTATTAACCTGAGTAATATTGGTTTTTTTAAGTCAGTGAAATGAAGGTAATAATAGCTCCTCTATCACAGGGTTGAGGAGTAAATGAGATTCGTACACATGAACTTCTGGGCCGGGCACAGAGTCACTCGCTATTTGCTGCTGTCCCTGTTGTTTTGACAGTGATTAGTGTTGTTATTATTCTTTGCCTTTCTAACCTCATCCTGATTATCTTGTAGGTTCCATTGACTAAGTTATCCTGAATTTCATAAGTTGGAGATAAAATTATTCTGAGCAAAAAGCTTGTTCCTTTAGGTCTGCTTTCATTTGAAAAAGAAGTCCTTAAGAGTAATCTCCATGATCTTTGATCTCTCTGCAATAAGAAAGGCCTTTCGCTGCCTGCTGATGGCCCATCAGGGAAAAGACCTTTTGTGTGCCTTTCAGAATTTCCCCTTCTTCCTTTGCTTCCTCTCCTGTCTCCTTCCTGGCCCTGCAGAAGCAGAAGGACTTCGGTTTGATACTCTGGCCTCTGTTGAAAACCTGGTAATGGTATTTATCCTGCCAGCAGTTCCTGGGTAGTTATGTTTTACATCTTCATCTGTCTTTATTATTTGAGAGAAAGTCCTTAACTTTCCCCATTCCTTTCCGATGAATAGCTTCAGCTGCAGAAGTTTGTTCCCCTCACTAAGAGCTACAGGTCCCCCACTGTTTTTATAGGTTGACTTTTGACACAGACTCCTTCTGTTCTCAGAGCCATTGTGATGGTAGTGCCGGCTTCTACCAGAACTTAATTTCTAAAGCACATTTAAATAGACTTCTTAGTGGCTCTTTTGGTTGATGTTTAAAATATCTGATTTTTTCCCTAATGACCGAAATAACACATGCTTATTATAAAAAACTCAGAAAATAGAGAAATCATAAAGAAAAAAACAAAGACCTCCCATAGTTCCACCTCACCAAAATAGTCACTTTTACTGTTTTTGTGTGATTTTATGCAGGTCTTTTTCTGTACATATATATGTTTATATGCCTTCAAAATATTGTCTTTTCCCCAAAATGCAGTCCTTCTGTATATACTGTGTTGTAATCTACTTTTTTTCCTAACTGTATATCTGCTTGATTATTTTAAGTAGTTGTATAGTATTTTATTGAGTGGATATATTATAATTTATTTAACTGATACCCTACTAAGATGGATATTTAGGTTGTTTGTAATTTTTTGTAAGTTAACTGCAGGGCAATAAACATTTTTGTGTATCTGTTTTTGAGTAGTTTTATTGTCTTTCAATGCTTTCTTAGAAGTTGAAGTTGTGAGGCAAAGGCTATGCACCTACTGACCAGCTATGAAAGTGCCTTCTTCTATTCAAATTTGGGTATTTTCAGTCATTTTACAATATCATATTTTGCAATATGATAACAAAACTAATGTCAGCATCTTTTAAATTCTGTTTCTTTGATTCTTAGAGGTTGAAAGTATTTTTGGTCACTTGCCTTTTTCTGAGATTGATTTTCTTTTATATAGTCTTTGCTCACCTTTCTTAATAGGCATACTTTTAAAACAGCAGAATTTTATTTTTGCATTCAGGACCAGATCATACTTTCTGTTTTTTAAAAAATGTTTTTCTCTTTGCTGGACTTCATTTCTTACTTAGCTTGTTATTTTCAAGTACTAACATAAGAAATGAAGTAATTAACTAGTGAAAGCTAAGCCTGTTAGAATAATTTCTTTGTCTAAAACACAAATGAGAAGGACTGAAGTCCATCATGCGTGTTTACACTCTGAGGTGCCCATTTTGGCTTAACTGGTTTTTCTTTGCTCACGTCTTGTTCTTGGCCAGGTTCTAGATAAGAGATGTCTGTAGGTAAAATATGTATCTCTGTTCTCACATGGTCTTCATTTTCATCATTGTTAAAAGAACGCGGAATTGTTCAGTTACATACTCGTTTTAGCAAACCGTTGTTTTTCAAATCAGAAGATAAGATGCTTTGGATATAATCTTCCATATGATGAAGGTCCTGTTGTTTTTCCTTTATTGCTTTAGGAGGAAAACTACAGTGAAGACATTATGTATCTATGCAGACTACAAATCTGATGAAAGCTATACTCCAAGCAAGATCTCAGTCAGAGTCGGAAATAATTTCCACAACCTTCAGGAAATTCGGGTATGTTTTTAAATTTTAAAATATGTTACCATGTAACTCATGCTCTTTTGAGAATAGTCATATTAATATTAAATTAGAGATTAAGTGTTAATACAGGGGTGGGCAAAAGTAGGAAAACAGTCTTTTGTATGGAAAATAATACAATAATAAATAATAATGTAAGAATAAACAATGTTTTACGTAGTCACAACTGTAAACCCCTTTTGCCAACTGCTATATAAAAAAGAATTATTGATATTTAAGAAAACATTTTTAATTTTTATAATATTTTAATTTTTTTCAATTTTAATTGTCACCTTTAATTTTTCCCACTATTTTACGATGGAAATTTTCAGACACACAGACTGAAATATGTGAAACACTGGGAATAAATTTTTCAGTCGTGATGTTTGAAATGTTCACTAGATGTCACTGTTGTCCTTCAATTACTAGACTCATACCTTAGTTAATAAGTTCAAGACCTGAAGTAGTCTCAGTTGTACTGGTGTTTCCTAGAGTATGTGTGTGTGTGTATATATGAAAATTCTTTGATACATTTTCGGAAATGTACACCTTCGTACATGATTTCTAGATTTATGTGTTAAGTATATGTTTTGTGTTCTGTTGTAAATTGGAGAAACTTTAAATGACATTTGGACCATTGTGGAATACTTTTAAATTAGTCTTTGCTTCTATTATATCATTTAACTGCTAAACCATTAGCCGCACAGAATAAGGGCTCTTTTAGGTAGTGTCTTAATTTTATTCTGAGTGTGTTTATATTTCTGTGTAGTGACCACATAGCCTCATGAGACCAGTAATACTAAATATTACCAGGTGATAATGTAAGTTGTTTTCCTGAAAAACTTAATGAACATACTGCTTTTCTGCCACAGTTCTCACTAAGGAACCATAATTCTTGTGTTTTGCTTTAAAATATTAGTGCTGCCTTCGCAGCTCGTGATATAAAGGATACTTCATCTTTTAATTATACGTTTTTATATGTGATTTATTTTGTTTACCTTTTTTCTTTTTAAGTTAAAGAAATAAGAATCTCAAAGCACTTTGTTTTTTAAGGAAAAATAAGCACATCACAATTTTATTTCTTACACTACTTCTCTATAAGATCGGAATTGCTGTTTAAAAATTTTTTTGCTTCTTCTGAGATAGTAAGTGATTAAAATAATGTGAACTTTGAGATTTTAGAGCCATCATTTCATTAGGTACAAGACTGATTTAACTGAGTGGAAAATCCAACTAAATCTTTTTACATTTTTCCATGGATGCTTGCCCACTTGAGGGTGTAGTGTGTATTAGAGTATTTTAATAGGTTTTCCTTTTTACTAGAAATTATGGATATGTTTACTTGAAACACTCTAAAAACTATTTTCTGTCATTTTAATAGTGATTTGGGTAGTAACTAAAAAAAAATTAGTTCAGGGTGAGAAAAGCTAATTGCTATGTCATTTATCCAAAGATTATTCTTTTTTGTTGTTGTTGTTATCCTTCATGTCAGTTATGAAGCATGAATTTATATTTAGGTGCTTGTTAAACCTTTGTTGAAAAATCTCTACAAAGAGCTGAGACCCCTCCTTTACTATTCTAGAATACATATGTTAACTTCTAGATATGAGAAGGGACTTAAGTTGGAAGTGAGGTTTATACTTTCTGCTTAATGGCTATAAGATACTACAGCTGGGTTTGGCCAAATAGAACATTTTTGACACCAAAGATAACTTTAGTTAAGCTGCTCATTCTACTTTCTTTCTTTTTTTCTTTTTTTCAAAATTATCTGTCCTATGCAAATCAGAAATCAACAACCTAAGAGCATTTTATAATATGTTTATAATTTATTCCTTCTACACAAGAGACACTATTTCTAAATAGAAGTGAGGTTTAACACTCATTTAACATGAGTCTTTCTGTCATTACCATTTCAGAATACAGTATTTCAGTTGTGATACTTTTATGCAGTAAGTCTTGCTCCTGTGTTCAAGATGACATCCAAGAGAAGTTTTTGAATAAAGATATAAGTGCTTTTAAAAATTTTAAGCCTTTGTATTTCAGCATTATGCTTTAGTTTAATGTTCTTTTTTTTTTTGCTCTCAGAAGGGAAAATATATGTGAAGGAAATATTTTGTTATTAAGATTGAGGAGCCAATGAATATTATTATACCTTAGATGTGACTATTTTAACATTTTAGAAAACATCTTCAGCTAAAGTTCAAGAAAACTTAGTTCTTTTCAGTTTGCTGATTAGGTACAGTCATCCCTCAGACACCCCTCAAGCCCCTTCTATAAAATGGGGTAGTACTTGCATATAACCTCTGCACGTCCTCCTGTGCACTTTGAATCATCTCTAGATTACTGTACTACCTGATACAATGTAAATGCTATGTAAACAGGTGTTATGCTGTGTTGCTTAGGGAATAATGAAGACAAATGCTGTTCATGTTCACAATGGACATCATCAGCTGGACTACATAGTACATGTTAGCAACAATGTAACGTTTCCCTCAAATATTTTGATCATTTGTGGTTGGTTGAATCTGCAGATATGGAACTCACAGGTACAGAGAGCTGATTATATTTTTCTTTTAAAATACTGTGGTAGAAACGTTTGTACTTACATATAAAGCTAAAGTGGTTTATTAGACACACAGCCACAGCTCTCACAATTAGTTCGTGAAAAACAACTTGGTAACTTACGTAAGGTTAAGCAGATACTTTCCCAGCATATGTGAAAGTTGTCTTTTGGTTCATTGTTAGCATTTTGCTTCCAAAATTTGCCATCAAGTTTTATCCTTTTGCCACAAAAGGATAAAATATTGATGGAGCACAAGGTTGAGCACTTAACTGAATTCTAAGCCTTGGTTTCATCCTTGGATAATAAAGCTGTTACCAAGTGTTTTTTTTTTAAGGTGGCTTGAAACAAGTCTTCCCTGTTAACAGGGCTGTAATGATATTTTTTTCTTTCTTCTGTGTGCACGAGCCTTTGGCTCTCCTCGTTGTGCACGAAATCAGTAGCATGCCTGTGGGACTCTATATACGGCACTTTGACAGAAGTGGCTAATAAATCAGCTCTTCTATTAAAATAGCATTTACTGTTACAATTGAGTTCCATTAATGTGTGTGGTAGAATAAGAAGATGGAGACAAAGACTCTGTCTCTATCAAATGATGTTAAAATCTACTCATATTTACTTTCTTATGCAACTTGATATAAAATGGAATAATTTACGCAGTATCCACAAAGATAAATTGGATTGAGTGTTCAATTTATTGAGCCTTTGGAAAAAATGGTTTTTATTGAATTCAGCTAAAATAAAATGTTTTTTTAAATCAGTTTTTATAACTTTATAACATCTTTGAAATGAATATAGAATGCTTTGGTTTGATACACATAATTTTTAGACCACAAATGTTATTATCTCTTAATGCCTCACTTAAAAGTAACATGCAATTAAAAAATTTTTCTTAATTATATACTTATTTCCAAAATGGAGTTGAGATAATTATGTATTTGGGCTATATTTCCTTTTGAGACTGAAATATTTTGCACAATAGAATATCATATATTTTTAAGACAGAAATATTCTTGTATCTCTTGGACCGCAAACTTAGACTATAGATTTTTTTTTAATTTTTATTTTTTAAGATTTCATTTATTTTTAGAGAGAGGGGAAGGGAGGGAGAAATAGAGGGAGAGAAACATCAATGTGTGGTTGCCTCTCACAGGGCCCTCTTTGGGGACCCGGCCTGCAACCCAGGCATGTGCCCTGACTGGGAATCGAACCGATGACCCTTTGGTTCCCAGTCTGCTCTCAATCCACTGAGCTATACCAGCCAGGGCAGACTATAGATTTTTGAAGAGATGTAGTCGGGCATTTGCATTCCAGACGAATTCTTGCTTTATTTGGTAAATAGTTATTTAGTGCTTGCTCAGTGCCTGGCACTGGGTGAGGTGCTGGAGATACAGCAAAGTCAAGGTTACCCTTGATTGACAGTCAGTGCTCTTAGGCACTTCATAGTCTGATGGAAGAGACAAGCAGATAAATATTAATAAGTAAATAATAAATAGACACGGGGCTGTGTGAAACACGTGGAATATGACAGCAGTGGTTCAAAAAGTTTTTCTGCTGACTCTTCATGATAAATAGAAAGCCCTCTCAGGTGGAGAACAAAGTGGGGGTGTTCTAAAAGGGGGCACAGCGCACGTGGAGGTGTGGAGCCTCAGAGCGGGGCTTGATGACAGAAGTGCAGGTAATTAAGTGTGCCTGGAAGCTGGGAGGGTGGGAGGGAGTGGCGAGAAAGACCGGAGAGGAAGTATTTATGCATTCAGCACATTTATTGTGATAGTAATTTGGCTATGGAAGGAGCTTACATTCTCACAGGGAATAAATATATAATTGTTACAGTGAAAATATATAGTCAAAAGTCAGATTGTGCTTATTGTCAGATGTCTAGGGAGTTTAGACTTTAACTGAGGAAACAGTGCTAAAATTCAATCACAGGAGTGCTGGGGCTAGAGCAATGGGAAGACCAGGTAGGTAATATCCAGGTGAAAATTAGGAGGATTTTAATAAGGCTGTTGGTTTAACTAAGTTGAGCTCAAGAGACAGGCCTGCAAACCGAAGAGTCACCAGTTCGATTCCCAGTCAGGGCACATGCCTAGGTTGCAGACCAGGTCCTCAGTCGATGTCACGCTAGAGGCAGCCACACATTGATGTTTCTCTCTCTTTCTCCTTCCCTTCCCCTCTCTCTAAAAATAAATAAAATATTAATAGAAAAGAAAAGGAACGTGCCAGGACTGGAACTATGAAAATGCTAACATTCAAGGATACAGAAAGATTATCCAATGAAAAAAGCTGAAAGGGGGGTGGGGGGGGACGTGGAAGATTTAGGTAAAGGGGCGATAAATGCTGATGGAAAGAGACTTCACTTTGGGCGGTGAACACACAATCCAGGGGGCAGGAGACATACAGAATTGTACACTTGAAACTTTTTATTAACCAATGTCACCCCAATAAGTTCAATTAAAAAGTTAAAAAGTAGTATAAAATGCACGGAAAAAAAGAAACAGTAAAAAGCCGAGACCGACTGCTGTAGATGAGAAAATCTAGAGAACACCATGTCACAGAGGCCGAGCTGGGCCGGGGTGCCTGGGCGAGGACTGCAGCGTGCTCTTCACACACCCCTGTTACGGGTGTTTTAATAGGCAGCTTGTTCAATGAAAATCTGAACTAAGGCAGTTCTTGCAAGTAGTTTAATCACTTTTCAGAGTCATAGTTTCTAAATTTGTAGATTTGAGACTAATTAGATTATTTGTTTTAATAGCAGGACTTCCACATTTTCCTACCATAGTATTTGTGCCAAGTAAGACTATCGTGAAGGGGATTCTTGTTTCATCGCGCTTCCAATCGCAAGGTTGTGTCCTGCTGATGCACACTTTAAGTAAACTTTGAAGTCGATGAGGTTTCTTCCAAGAGCGCTGTGCTGTAAACTCACTTTCTCAAGTGCTATTTCTCAGCAGCCATGGAAGAGCCGCGCCATTTCTTTTCGGCAGTACTCGAGTAGTAACAACCCATGGCCAAGAAACCAAAAAACAAAATGAAAACGCTATTTAAGCCATGGCAGGATATAATGCGATAGAAATATGTACTTACAAAAGGTTAAACGACATGGTTTTAGAGACACAGATTATCAACCCTTTTAATAATGAAAGCCTACAAGCCAGTGTGGCGCTCGGCAGGGCAGGGGCGGGCCCTTGCTGAGCAGGCGGAGCTCTGTCGGGACAGGAGGCAGTCAGCGAACAGCCCAGCACTCAGTCCAAGGCTTGCCACAGGCCCGTGCTTGTTTACTTTGCTTCAGAAAGACGACTGGGCACATTCCGTTCCTTCTCTCAGAAAATTTTTTAAAAAATTTAATTGTGATAAAAATGCATAATATAACATTTATTGTCTTAGCATTTTTAAATTCAGTAGTGTTAAGGATATTCACATTGTCATGTAACGGATCTCCAAAACTTTTTCATCCTGCAAACCTGAGAATGGGGATTCATTAAACAACTCCTTTTTATTTTTCCCTCCTCTCTGTCCCTGCAAACACTATTTTATTTTCTGTTTCTGTGAATCAGACTACTTTAGATACGTCATATAAGTGGACTCCCAGAGTATTTGCCTTTTTGTGACTGATTTATTTCACTTAGCACAATTTCCTCAAGGTTCATTTGGGTCTTAGCATGTGACAGAATTTTTTTCCTTTTTAAGGCTAATTAATTTTCCATTGTATGTATAATACACCATTATGTTTGTCCACCCATCTGTTGATGGGCACTTGATTTGCTTCCACCTCTCGACTACTGTGAATAATGAATGCTGCCGCCCACATGGTGTGCAAAATCTCTTTGAAACCCTGCTTTCAGCTCTTTTGGGTCTGTAGCCAGAAGTGGGATTGCACGATCTTATGGTAGTTCTGTTGTTAATTTTTTGCTTCTGTCAGGAATATGACTCACGAGAGGTAGACGAGTTAGTTGGGTTTCTTCCTGCAGAAACTTCTGATTGACTCTTAGTGGCCCGATTGGAGCAGTAGTGGCAACAGAAAGATCGGCCTCAAGTCCCTCTGAAAACCACCTGCTGAACAGTCATCATACTTTTAAAGCATGTCTCAACTGAAGTGAGCCCACTCGGCCCTTCATGTTCTTTCTTAGCGTCTTATTTTATATGTGGAAAATGAAGACTTAATAATCACCAACGATTAGTGGCAAATAGTTGATTTTTTTTTTTATGGGACCAGTGTTAGTTCAGAAGAGAAGAATCAGGATGTCAGTTTTGATGTAGATTCGATGGGCCATCGTAGAATTGTATTTGAGTTATTGTGTTCACCATTAATCTGTGCTTTTTGTTGCCACTGCTGTTTATTAGGCACTTCCGACATGCACGTCGCTGAGCTAAGCCGGCGCCACTCACTGTTCCTGTTGTCTCTCCCGGCTCAGCGGTGGTCTGACGTAACTGCTCTCCTCACATTCAGATGCAGCTGAGACTTAGAGAGGCCAAATGAACTTTTTGCTAGATGGCTAGCTTTTAATGTGAGAAAGTTAGAACTGAACAGAGCTGTAGAGGTAACGTCACACCACGAGCTCATGCCTTCTCGAGGGGGACACCTGCTCTGCATTTTGAGCCTTCATTGCACATGGGAATGTGGGTCCATTGTTGCCGATTATACTTTTTAGAGGGAAATCAATAATATAGATTTCAATGGGAAATTCCCAATTTTTGAACCATGTTGGTAAGATATGGTTCACAGGTTAAAGGTGGCCAAGGGCTACCAGCTAGCAACTTTTAATCATGTACAAGCCCATTCATTCTACAGAGAGGCTGCGTGAGCTGCCCAGTGTCACACAGGAAGTCAGTGGTATAGCTGGGTATCAATGTGCAATACATAGTCCTTCATTTTTTCCCTTAAAATCACATTAAATGACAAGTTACCAAAACATTTCTTTCCATTATTAAGAAAAATTGAAGTGTGTAGCTGAGGAAATGGGCTGGTGAGTGACAGGGGACAGATTGACTATAGATTTTTGAAGTATACTTAAAAATTCTTTACTTTTTAAATGTATTCTATTGAGAATTGATTGATACTTGTAATGTTAATGCTTTTGGCATGCACACTTGGTATATCCAGACAGCAGTTGTTATTCAGCACTAAACAGAAATGAGCTGTCAAGTCCTGAAAAGACATGGAGGAACCTTAACTGCATGTCACTAAGTGAAAGAAGCCACTCTGAAAAGGCCACACACTGTACAATTCCAACTGTGTGTCATTTTGGAAATGTCAAAACTATGAAGACAGGTTAGATCAGGGGTTGCCCAGAGTTGGGGGTGTTTGGGAAGGATGAATAGGCAGAGCACAGAGGACTTTTAGGCCATTGAAAACTCTCTGTATGATAGTGGTGCATACATGTCATTTTATATATTTGTCCAAACCCATAAGATGTACAACACCGAGAGCAAACTCTAATGTAAACCCTGGACTTTGGGTGAGGATGCATCAACGTAGGTTCATCAATTTTAACAGATATTCCTCTCTGGTGCGGGATATTGATAATGGGGAGGGCTTTACTTGTGTCGGGCTGGAGATATGTGGGAAATCTGTACCTGCCTCTCAATTTTGCTCTGAATCTAAAACTATAAAGTCTTTTTTTAAAAATGAAAATACAGGTATTCCGCCCTGGCTGGTGTAGTTTAGTGGATTGAGCGTGGGCTGTGTGGGAACCAAAGGGTCCCGGTTCGATTCCCAATCAGGGCATATGCCTGGGTTGCGGGCCAGGTCCCCAATGAGGGCCATGTGAGAGGCAACCATACATTGCTGTTTCTCTCCCTCTCTTTCTCCCTCCCTTCCCCTCTCTCTAAAAATAATAAATAAATAAAATCTTAAAAAAAAATACAGGTATTCCTTGCTTTTTGAAAGTATGTGTTATACCATTTTACTCTCGTGAAAGACCTACATTATTACCTGTTTTCACTGACTAAAAGAAATCCAAAGAAGATTTTTACTTTTAGGAAAAAAGGTGAAAAGCAAAAATAGGGTTCAGGGTTTCTTTTGCAGAGAGCTTTACAGAGGCAGTGCGCACCCCGGGCAGCCAGCGCGGCCCTACCAGCCTCCTTCCCTGTAAACCACACTCAGCATCTCAGCATCAAGCCCCACAGCTGTGCATTGTGTCCGTGAGCATCTCTGCTGTACCTCCTTTATCTTGTGCACCTGTAGCAAGATGTATTCTGTGATATCAGAAAAGCCTAAAGAGAGCTCATAAGGGTGTTGCCTTAGAAAAGATAATGACTAGAGGGATTGTAATTTACCTTGGAGGAATGGAGTCTCATAACTTGCCTCTTTTCATGGTTTCAAAGGTGACAAGCTCAAGTTAAGTGCAATATGATAAGGAAGGCACTTTAAGGAATAAGAACAGCTGAGGAAGGAAAAGAAATCTCTGCCTGCCTTTACTCTTCTACCTTAGTATGTAGGTGGCTGATGCACGTTTAAGGTACTACAAGGATAAAAAGTCAGAATTTTTCTCAACTAATTTGTAAAATCTAGTTGTTAAACGTTAACTTTATTCATTTTAAAATTTTATGATTTCCCTGAGAGAATTAGTGAAAGGCATTGGGAGGTGCTCCTGGCTTTAAACACACTTTGTATGAAGACTTTCTTTATGTTGAAAGAGGATTGTCTAAGGCAAATACAGAATTCAAATTTGAGAAGTTTCTGTTGACTAAGACCAGGACCGTCAGTAGCACGGAATCATCGTGACTCACTGAACTCCATTTGACCTGGAGCTGGAGCCATTGGAAACTTGTTGTGATTCCCCCAGAGCCGGGTTGTACCTACCGCTGAGCGCGGAGTTCTCTGACCTTGGCTTGCGGGGAAGAAACCCAGTCCGTTTCATAATCTGCATTCTGAGTTTTAAATATCATATTCAAAGTGGGACAGAAGGATGAGACCTGAGCCAGAGGAAGGAACATGTTTCTAGATCGTGTTTGCGACATGCCGCTTCAGTCGTGGGGCTTGGAGTCTGTTAGAGCAGAGTTGGAATCTTATTCCTGCCAATTCTCTATTTTGTGATACAGGGCAAGTTTCTCTGTTCTTTCCGAGCCCCTGTTTATGTACTTAAAAAATGACAATCGAAATGCCTATCTTGTTTGGGTAGTTGCAAAGACTGAATGAGACAAGATGTGTAAAAACATCTGTAATATACCAAATACATAGTGGGTTTTTCAGTCAGTGTAAGTTTATGTCCTTCCATACTTCTCTTTTTCTTTAGTTTTGTGGCTGCTATAATGTATGTTAAGTTGGTTCACTAGCTCAAATAATTTTAAAAGATTACTATATGAAGGTATTCAACTTACTTTTTAAAATTCTTCTTTGCGCCCTAGTGGGTGTGTCTCAGTGGATTGAGTGCCAGCCTGCAAACTGAAAGGTCACCGCACCGGTTCGATTCCCAGTCAGGGCTGCAGGCCAGGTCCCCGCTTGCGGGTGCGTGAAAGGCAGCCAGTCAATGTATCTCTAACATGTTGATGTTTCTTTCCCTCTCTTTCTCCTTTCCTTCCCCTCGCTCTAAAAATAAATAAATAAAATATTTAAAAAATTTATTTGCAAAAAATTGATATACCTTTGATACCTGTAGTATTAAGACAGCTTTTCATTTCTTTGTGGCCTGGCATAATAGACAATACTTTTGGCTTAGAAACTGGGAGTATGGTGTGTTTTTGTGTGTGTCAGGAGGTAGCATAAATGTACAAGCCTGTGTGTGGAAGATCATATATGTGAGAGTGCATTTTGCTTGGAACTGATTAAAAAAAACGAGTATTGTCTTACTGTTAATAAAACTTTAGTGTTGATACAGTTGTATGACGATCAAAACATACTCATTCGCCCATCTCCTAATTGTTGCTGGGTGAATAATTGGGTATCATTCTTTTATAGAATGGTTTTCAAGCTCGGCAGTACTCTGTGGTCTAGTTGTTATAAGATGATCCTGAGAGTTGACTGGGGATTATCGCACATTTTTTTAGGCCTGCTGATGTTGAAAACCATAATTTAGCAAACTACACAGATTTCAAACCTCTTGTTTTGTACCTTGTTAGCTATGAGAAACTTGGGGGACACATTTCGCCCCTTTGAAACCGCAGGTTCCGCATACAAGAATAGGGAAGTAATGCTCATTTCACGGGATTCCTGAGACAAGTAAGTAAGATAAAGTATGCAGAGTACTTATTCGTATTGCCTGCCACACAGTATACACTCAATTAATGCAAGTTCCCTCCTTTTTAAAAAAGATTTTACTTATTTTTAGAGAGAGGGGAAGGGAGGGAGAAAGAGAGGGAGAGAAACATCAATGTGTGGTTGCCTCTCATGCACCCCCCTGCTGGGGACCTGGCCTGCAACCAGGCATGTGCCCTGACTGGGAATTGAACCAGCAACCCTTTGGTTTGCAGGCCAGGACTCAATCCACTGGGCCGTACCAGCCAGGGCCAAATTCTCTCTTTTTTAAAAAATATAAATAATATTTGACAATTTAAAGATTTTTTTGAATATTTGAAGTAAAATGCACATTTATTTCCACATTAGTTTTTAGGAGAGTAGTAGTACTTTCTGCATCTCTGGAGAAATCTTGATTAAGAATACAGGATATTGTATGTTCAGGTTTAAAAATTTTTTTAACAAATTTTTTTCAATTACAGTTTATATTCAGATTATTTTGTATTAATTTCAGGTGTACAGCATATTGGTTAAGCAATTATGTAATTTACAGAGTGTTTCCCCTTATATTTCCAGTACTCATTTGGCACCTTACATAGTTATTACTTCTCATATTCGTTATGTAGTTGTAGAAATCATATAGGCAAATTTATGTATAATAGCTGATTGTTGTTTTTAAAAGCTTCAACATATTTATGGTAAACTTACATAAAATAGAAATTACTCTGTGTAATTTGTATACCATAACTTACAAATTAATTCAATTTGAGAAAAAATACAATGTTTCTATCAAATACCAAACCACCAGTTTGGGGGAAGTGACAATTACTGTAGTCTGTTACGATAGACCTGAAATCCCATTAGACACCAGCATTGTCCTGTTTCTGAGGTTAATCGGCTGCACTCAGGTACAGGTTATGAACGGCCCCACTTGAATAATTCACCAAGCCATCAGGCAAAAAGACCAATAGTTCACATGACTAACCGACCTCGTCACTATAATAGAAACACGTACAAATAAAATTCCCCTTGCCAACACCGTTGCAGATGCAAACCCCAGAAGAAACTGCTAGGCCCTGTGACTGCCCTGGAGCGCTCTGACTGTTAGCAGGCCCTGGGTGGGGGTGCGTCTTGGGCAGGAGTAGGGGGAGGGAAATGTAAAAGACAGGAGGGAAATTCTGGAGGGAAGTTAAATAGACGAAATGTTAGAAACACATAGCTTTAGAAAAGATTTTAAACATCTTAAAACTCTAAAAAGTAGTGTCTGAATCTCTGTAGAGGTAGTATCTTTAAGTTTGCTATATTTTTTCCCTTCTTGTTTTCTGTCTCAAGCCCTTTTGTACAGATTGGGAGTCATTACTGCAGGGAGCTGCTTTCTGAAAGGTGAGAACACAGCGCTGACACAGCACAGCGCTGTGATGAGGGCGAAGCACAGTTGTCCTGCAGTCTCGCTTCACTTAACAATATAAGACACGTATTGCCTAAGGCACCGTTATGTCCTCAAATCTAAAATGGCTGTTTGTTTATTTGTTGGTAAGTTGGTCGAGATTTGGGTTTGTGCCAGAGTCGGGGAAGGGAGAAACGTTAGAAGAGACGGAGGGAGAGAGCTGTCACTCCCTAACAAGTTTTGACAATTTGCATTCTCCCTCTTTTTTGGTAATGATGCAAACCATGCATTTTTATTAAAGAACCCCCAGAGCAATAATAGATCAGTCTTTCTTAAAGAAAACAAATGTTTTCAAATGCTTTAAGACGTTTAGTGAACCACTATCAGGGTTTGGTCTTTAAAGGAAAAAAAAAGAACTTTAGCTTAAAACTCACTGGGGGACGTGGGTCCCCAAAAGGAAGCTAGAGAAATTGTGCAGCAGATATCAGCCTTCGCTGTGATACTGTAGAAGGGCAATAGCATTCCTGTTGCATTTTCTTTTTTAAAAAAGCATCTTTTACATTATAAGAACACCGTCAAATTGTTAAGTGGACTTCAAAAATAGTAATAAAAAAAGATTTATAATGGAAAGAATTGATGGTATAGTTCACCTAGAGTAGGAAAGACAATGTGTAATAAGGGATTTTGTGGTTTTACAGCTCAGTGCATGTGTTTGAAAGCTGTTCTCTCAGCAACGTGGGTGGCAGGTTATGCTACCATATAATGTATTGTAGTTGGCTCTCCACGCTCGTCAGGGTTGGTGCTCAACCATTCGGAAAATTTTCTCATTGTTCTATCATGTGAACCAAGACTAGTGTTGAATTCCCAATAACTTACCAAAAAAAAAAAAGGTTTAATTAGAAAGTTTGAAACTAGATTACATCTTTCTGTTTCAATACAGTGCAACGTATATTAGTATTTTATCTATTACTGCAGTTATTTTTCAGTCAAAAAGATATCAAAATCAAGACTTTATTCTTTTTAAAGTAGGTTTTACAGAAGTCTGTATGCTGAATCTTGCCCTTTTTTCTGTATTAACACTCTGTTTCCATCTTAAGCATTTGCTTTAGATGGACCATGGCTCTTGGCAGCTTGTGCATTTTTAGCAAATAATACTGTTTCTAGTAAGAGAAAAAAAAACTTAGTGTGAGGTCCTTGTAAACTGAACCTTTGGAACATTACTTTATTCCCCCCTTTGTGCTTCTTCTCTATTTGTGTAATGGTTATAAATTACATCCTTTGAAAGGAAGAATTAAAAACATTTTGTTTTGTTATTTTTGTAGTTGATTTTTTTCTTTACCTGTTATTTTCAAGATATGCAGAGAAATCAGCAATTATGATATTAGAATTCTATTGTGCCGGCACCTCCAGAACATAATCCAAGCAACACAGAGACCCGCCTGCCGGGTTGTCTGCAGCGTGCTCATGTGGGCCTCGGCGTCTGCTGCGCGCACGGCGCTTTCCCACTGGGAGTTCCTCTCGGAAGAAAGACTCTGTGTTTCCCGAGTGGAGCGTGACGTTTGCTGGTCCTATTTTTAATTTGTGAGGGTTTCTGTTTATAAGAGTAGTTGTGTAGATGTATATTACATGATTGTCATTGGCGCATCAGGAAGTAGAGGAAAGGCGTATATGCTTCTGTATTATAAAATAATGAAAAACTTTAAATAAAATAAAGTATTGAAGGTAGGAAATAATGAGCTTTCTTGAGATCTGTATATGAAAAAGAATTGATTTAAATATTGATTTTGCCCTTTAAAATCTATTTTAGGTGAATATAAAAATATCATAAAATTCCTGTATTTCACTTGAAATTCAGATACTTAAATCTGATGATGGCTTCTTGACGAGATTGAGTTAGTAAATTTTTTCAACTGAACCTATATAATTAATCAAGGAAGGTATTAGAAAGTGTATTATGTATCCTTAGCTAATTTTTTTATTTTTAATCTTGTTTACTTCATTTTTATTCTTATTTTGTGGCTGGTATCACATTAGACACAGACAGCAAAGTTGCACAGTAGTCCCCTGTTGGCAGTCTGGGCCTTTCAGTCAGGCCCATAAAATGTCAGAAAGAAAAACCATTTACCAGGTAATAGGGAACTTCAAGTTTAAATTTGGTGAGATGGAAGTTGATGCCCAGTCTTTGAGTTTATTTGAATCATTCAACATAATTTGTTTTTTCCTTAAAAACTTTCTGCATAGAAGGTATACTTGTTTTTGCTGAAACTAGGTTTTTACCCACTTGAGCTATTTTTATGGAGAGATAATTTCAGATTTGTTTGCTTCTGAGTTTTACTCTGAGTTTCCTGGTCAATTAAAAGCACTTTGGCATTTCGTAATGATTATATCAATCATTTAGTGATTGTTTCTGCTGATTGTCAGAATGAGAGGACCATCTGTATGGGACAGTCGCCCATTTAGGCAGTTGGTTCCGTAGGCAGTGATGCTTGCTAATCTCTCACACGGTGTCAGTTTGCTCTTGATTAGTCCTAACCTTTCTTTCAGTCCTATGGATGGAAACAATTGCCATCTAAACAAGATAAACCTCTCACGTGTACCTCCAGGAAAGGGAAGGAAAGGCATCAGTTCCTTAACATGCTAGTTTTGTAAGTGCCCAGGACGCCGGCCTCTGCTGATTGCCACCAGGCCTAACTGCTCACAGGGCAGCCTGGCACACTGCCATCTCCCCGCTGGGCTGTTTGTGGGTGCTTGTGAATGGAACAGAAATGTCTGTGCTTTTTCTACTCAGTTGTCACTGATTGCAGTGTTAAGAAACAAGTTAACATTTTTTTCTCAGAATGATAGTAATTTACATCACAATGAAGTCTAACTTCATAACATCTAAGTAATGAGTAGTAGATGTAGTTCAGTGCTTTTAAAATTCATGTTAAATAAAATTCATTACTTCTTACTCCAAAATATTCATTTTCTATAATTCCACCTTAACTATTCAAGACAGATGTTTTAGATTTGAATAAACACTTAAAAGTAAATTATAAGGTGGTTTTTTTGTACTTTTATAAACAAAATTTGTTATATATATGAGTTATGGGACCAATGGAAATCATAGATCTTGCAAGCAACGTGTGTGTGTGTGTGTGTGTGTGTGTTGGGGGTGGTTAGTTCAGTTGTTTTGACAGCCTGTTATTGAGAATGCTGGAGACGTTTGCATTGAATTTTCAGTAGACCTGGAGGTGCGTGTGGGGTTTTCGCCTCTGCCTGGTCTGTGACACGCACTTTGTGTGTTCCCTGTCGGGCTCTACTTCTAGGTCCCATGTCTGATGGGAAACGAAAGGTGTCCTGATGAGACTTCCGCTTCTTTCCTTCCTGGTCCCCTCCTGGTTCCGCAGCTCTTCAGACCACGCGCAGCATTTTAGCTTTTTGAATTGCCAGTACTTGTTCACTTATACCGATATCAGAATACATTCTTGTCACATTTTTATCTCAGACAGACATACTTTATTACTGTGATGTTCAGAGTTTTGGCAGGCCGCATCCTGCATTGGCTTGGTAGCCCTCAGCAAATCATACGGCGTCTCTGAACTTCCAGTTCCTCAGCTGTGAATTAGGGATGTGGTGTTGGGATGGTTACAGCAAATGTGTGTTACGTGCCTGACCTGTGGGAGCAACTCAGTAAATGGCAGCTGCAAGGAGCAAAGCCTTGAAAACTGGCGATGTTTTCATAGGCTGTAAACGCACCTATTGGTATACTTTTCTGTGTAATCTCATGAAATCGGGGAGTTTCAGCTACACAAAACTATTGGAGGTACTTTAAATCTTTGAGTTGATAAAATCCAAGTGCATGGGCTTTGGAGTCATCTTACTGGGATTTGAGTTTCTGGTCTGCCACCTAACTATAAAGCCTGGGAAGTTAGCTTCTCTGTGTCTGAGATTCCTTGGGTATAAAATGAAGGTGAAAACACTGTACTTCATAGGCCTGGATAAAATCAGTACATGTAAAACTCTTAATACGGTGCGTGGCAAAGAGTAATCGTTCCAAACACGTTAGTTGTTGTTAACTGTGATTGTTTCATAGAAAAGGACAAATCAGAAAGCCAGCATGGAGTCAGCTTTAATTAATGGATGTCTCTTCCATCCACTTCTAAATAATTCCCGTTACTTTTCTTTCTGGTGCCCTTCAGAGCTCCACATCTCCTTAAAATGTGTTGAGGGTTGCGTTGCAGTTGGAATTCTGCTTTTTATTCATTACCCCCATGGGATTGTGATATCCTTGCAGCAAAAAGCTTTGGATGTCTCTTAATCAGATGTATCTGTTGAGTTTGCCACTTGCTCCTCATAAGTCTTGTGTTAGTTTTTAACAGTTCTTTTGAAGGAAGTTTGATTGTGAGAAGATTTTTTAAAGGCTTCATTGCTCTACCAAACTTTTTTGAAAAAAGGTAATTGGGTACCCTGCTTCAACTGGACTTTTGAAATAAGCAGTTATTTACTTTGTGGTTAAATGATTTATAGAAAAAGTATTTTATAGTGATTCTTTGAGATCTTAAACTCCTGGCGCCTCCATCTATTTTTCAGTGGTTTGTAGCCTAGCAGATGCCATCAAACAGCCTGCTTCCTTAGGTACGTTAGCGATGCGCGTACCGATGACGTGTACCTGAAGGCTGTCTTTAACTGCTCCTTGTTTTGAGAATTTATTTACTGTTAAGAGTTATGGTGATAGAATGACAGTGTACTTTTTAATTGCTATACTTTAAGAATTACTCATGCATATGAAAAGTCTAAATTTGTATAATTTGCATCAAATTTTCTCTTAGTTATTGTACATTTCAAATTCTGTTTCATTTTTGTCCTAGGATAAAACAAATTAGTGTGAAATGTAAAGGAAACATACATTTATTTATTTAAAGCCCATCTAACAGCAGATCTTAATTTATCTGGAATATCAAGGACTTGGAGGAGGCTAAGCCTCGTTCCCCGCAGGCGGAGCTCTGCGACTGTGTGCTGGGGGCTGTGCACTTGCTTCTTCTGGGTGCTCAGTGCCCCTCCTCCCCAAAGTCCGTGAACACACATAACGGTTTTTATGTGTGTGCAACTTTTTAGTGTAAAGTGGGACTTTATGAGCATCCCAGAAGCTGGGAGTGCTCCCTCTTCCCTTCCCCATCACAATTCTCTTCCTACCTCTTAATGTTAACCACGGCTCTTTTTGTGATAATTCCCTTAGTTTTTAAGAATATTGTTATCGTGTATGCATATTTTTAGGACAGTAAAGCACGCGCACAGGTTAAAAGTCTGGAAGGGCTGCGGTGGTACCCAGGACAACAGCGCTCCTCCCCCTAGCCCGTGTCCCGTCCCGCTCCTGAGGAGCAATGCTCTTAGTTGTTTTGGCCTTGTTTGCTTTCGTATTTCTTTTGTTAAAAGTTATTTTATTGTTGTTCAGTTACAGTTGCCTGCCTGCTTTCATATTTCTAAATAACATACGTACACAGATGTCTGTCACAGATAAGTCAGTTCTGAATAATGCGTCCGTGCCTTTCTGTGTTTAAAGACGTGATCTGACGCGCCTTGCAGTAAAACATCAGGTTCAGCTCCGTAATCTCATTTCTTCTCCAGTGCACTCTCCTTCTCTTCGTTCTCCTAGTGTAGCTTTCCATGGGACTTGCTGAAATCGTTATGCACATTTTCATCATTATAACCACATAAACATTACTTATACCTGATTTGCATCATGTTCTATGCTTAAATTTACTTTTTAGACCTAATTTTATTTTTCGGTAATTAACAGTTGCCTCGTTTCTCCTTAATTTCTAAAATGTTATCAGTTATCAATATATTCCTAAATTCTCTAACAGACTTATAAAGTATCTCTTGAAGCAGTCACATACACTCTCTTGGTTCTACATTTTCTTCTTGGAAACACCCTTTCTGGACCTCCAGCTCAGCGACTGTCAGGGTGTCGCGGAGATTCAGGCAGAGAAGCGGAGCACTGGGGCGTGGGGGAGGGCGGGGGTGGCAGTATGTAAGAAGGGGTTTGTTACAGGGATTTTACCTTACACCAGTAGGAGTCGCTTAAATAATCTATGAAGCTGTTTGCACGTCTGATGCTGGAGCTCAAAGTCCACAGGCCCGGCCGCTGCCCTGGGACCACGAGGGGCCGGCACGTGGTGACAGCATGTGTGATCTGCAAGAGCTGCCGCCTCACCTCGGGCGTGCAAGACAACGTGACTGCTGCTTCGCTTCTGCGCTCCCGGTCTTGTCTGAAAATATTCCATGTTCCCCCCACCAGAAACATGTGAGGAAGGGAATGCTGGGAAATGTACTTTAGGCTAAGCCAAGGTGACATGTTACACAGCTACCATAGGTGGCATGAGGAGGTTCCTCTCAGAACTGTGACCCGTAGGAGTAACAGTTCTTTTTTTTCCAAGCAATTCATTTAATTTCAGCTAATTTAAAAAATTGTTTGCATACCTGCACACGACAGGTGACCCATTTTAAATGAAATACGGTTAATATCTCTTTGCCATCTCTTGATCTTTGGAATATTTTCAGAATCAGCTTCCTTCATAGTGTAAATTTATTTTCACGTTATTGCAGATTATATAACTGAAATCAGGTAAAAGACCACTTAAGGTAAGGTTGAAGAGGCAAGCAGGGATGAGCATTAAGTCTTTTCTTCAATTTTTTTTTTTTTAAGATTTTATTTATTTGTTTTAGAGAGAGGGGAAGGGAGGGAGACAGAGAGGGAGAGAAACAGCAATGTGTGGTTGCCTCTCACATGGCCCTCACTGGGGACCTGGCCTGCAACCCAGGCTTGTTCCCTGACTGGGAATTGAACTGGCGACCCTTTGGTTCCCAGCTCATGCTCAATCCGCTGAGCTACACCAGCCAGGGCAGCATTAGGTCTTAATCTGTGCTCTTCTCTTGCTGGTGCCTTCAGAAGTGGCCTATTAAGAAGAAGATAGAAAATTTTAAATCATCAACATATATCCACTTGAGGTACCTGAAGTCATGGGTCTGAATACAGTTATAGAGGGCAGTTTCAAGTATCCTATTAGCTTAGCATTAATAAGTCTTAACTTTATTAATCTTTAAATTTATCTGTCTTGACTGAGTTACCAGTTATTTTTCTGTCATTCACAACATTTACTAGCTTTAGTAAACCATGCTATGTATTTTTGTATAAAAATTATGTTTAAACTACAATATTATATAAAGCTTTAAAAACCTTAAAATTTAAAACAGAAATAGGTCTCAGTCAGGCATGTTATTGGATAAAATCCAGAATACAATAATAAGCTGTATCAAAGACCTGTTCTCAGAAGGAGTCGATTTGACAAAGTGAGGGGGGTGGTCACTGGTGACTTTGATGAGACTGGTTTTAGTGATGGGACACAGTTCAGATGGAATGGGATGCAGATAACTAGCAGGTGAAAAATTTTAAAAAAACCCAAAACTTTTGAAGTGAGTGAAAATAGAGAAAGGAGCCAAAAGTGGGAGATACAGAAAAAAAGAACAAGGAGGAATACAGAAAAAGTTTTATCTTTTTAAAAAAATCTTCACCCAAGGCCACATTTTAAAATTGTTTTTAGAGAGGAAGGGAGAGTGAGAAACATCGATGCGGGAGAGAGAAGCATTGATTGGTTGCCTCGCACATGCATCTGGACTGGGGATCAGTGCCCAAGCAGGGATTGTACACATCCAGACCCGGGGTCGCACACACCCACGTCCGGACTGGGGTTCGAAACCGCAGCCAGGTGTGTGCCCTGACGAGGCATGGACTCTGTGGCGCCTTGATTATGGGACCACGCTCCAACCAACTAAGCCACGCTGGCCAGAGCAAAAAATTGTATCTTGATGGTGGTGAAATTTTCATTTACTGAGGTCCAAACTAGAAATGGGGAAAAAACAAGAACGTTATTTTGGCAAAATTTTGGCTTTTGTTAATTTTCTGTTTAAAATATAAAAGTAATATAAATAATTTTTTGCTTAAAATGTTAATCTTTTCATCAAATATTTATAAAAAATAAATTTATATATACTGTGTGTACTTGGGTTTTTTATATCTATGAAATAAGTTTATAATAACTTTTTAGAGATGACTGAGAATTTTAAACTGGGCAAAATAGAAGTGGAGCAGATACAAGAGTTGGTGTTTATGACTCCAGGCAGCATGGTCGATGGTGAAAGCCACTTGAGAGACGTTAACAGCTATGCATGCTTTGTAATGTGCTTTTAGTGATTGAGATCAATAAACTTTATGATATGTTCTACAGGTTAAAAACAGGTTATTAATTTATTGAATAATTTACTACATTTATAATTCTGTTTATATCATGCCCAAAATCATATATTCTAAAATCTTAATACAACTTTTTGTGCACTGAGGCATGTAAATTATAAGTACTCTAAAAATAACTTTGCATCTGTTAGAAATAATAGTTAAGTTTGTCAAAAACATTATATTAGAAGCTGAATTTAGAATCTTGGTCTTATTTTTTGTTCATTATTGTACATTTCCCTGGAGAAAAGATGATTGCAACCAGAAGTGCTTTCTCTCTCCTCTGAACTCCCATGTATATCTATTACAATGTTTCCCGTCGCTGCTATAACCACTTGCCAGACACTTAGTGACTTGAAACAACACAAGTTTGTTACCTTCCAGTCTGGAAGTGAGAAGTCCAAAATGGGCCTAATGGACTAAAACCAAGGTGTCAGCTTCTGGAGAACACAAGGTGCATTCTTTTCCGGAGCTTCTTGGGGAGAACTGTTCTCGCCTCTTCCAGCTTCGAGATCAGGGGTGTCAGACTCATTTTCACCGGGGGCCACATCAGCCTCTCGGTGGCTTTCAAAGGGCTGAATGTCATTTCAGCCCCTTAACAGTTAAGGAGTGGTCACAGTTACACAGTCCTGAAATTATTTCGGCCCTTTGAAGGCAGCCACAGGCTGGTGGGGCCCCCGGTGGAAATGAGTGTGACCCCTGCTCTGGGGGCCGCCTGCATCCCTTGGCCTGTGGTGGCATCACTCAGCCTTTACTTCTGTCGTCACATCTGCGTCTGTCCTCCCTCCTCTTGTAAGGACCTTTGTGGTGACGTCGGGCGCACCCAGGTACTCCAGGGTAATCTTTCCACCCCAAGGTCTTTAATGTGATAACATCTGCAGAGTCCCTGTTGCTGCTGTGTAAGTCAGTCTGTTCACAGGTGTGGGGGAGGGGATGAAGCGGCCACCTGCCTACTACATCCTTCTGCTTTTATGTGGACTCATTGAATGCCAGAGCCGGAAGGGACATTGGATGGTAACTTGTCCGGTGCCTTTACTTTACACGTGAAGAAACTGAATGAAGCCAGAGAGGACGTTTGTCTGCCTCTAAGCTTTTTTTTTTTTTAAGGATGGGAACTAGCCTTATTCACGTTTTGTATGCTTAACTATACTTAGAACAATACCTTGAACGTTTTAAGTACTGAATAACTATTTGTGGCCCGAATGAATAAAAGGTTAGTGATAGAAACCAGATTTGTGGTGCACTCATTTTGAATTAGTGCTTATGGAAGTTCATAAAATGTCACTGATCAAAACACCGTGGGGGTAGAGATTCAATTATTCTTATATTTTATAGTTAAAAGGGGGAATCCTTCAGTCTTAAACACCAACCATCTTTTTAAAGGTGATGGTTCTCTCGCCCCATCTCTGCTTACCCTCTTTCTTTATAAACAAGATGGAAAGAAAGAATAAAGAAGGAAAGAAGCGCAAGTTAAGTTAGGAAAAGAAGGAAAGAAAGAAGAAAGAAAAAGGAGGGGGAGGGAAGACACAGCGTTACTCATTTAATTGTTTTTCTAGAGTAACTCATGGGACCCCAGTTTAGAGTCTCTGACACTCCTTGCCCTTTGATTGTGTTGACAAGAAACCTATATTTTTTGTAATGTCTATAGTTCACTTTTGTCCAGTAATTAAGATAACTTAAAAATCAATATTTTTTTAAACTACTTCAGAACTTTAGGAAAATTTTTTGAAACCTTGGTTTACCTTTTGACCTATGATTTTCCTTTCCTTGTTAAGTAAGGACAGTTTGGACTGTTATTTAAAATCAAATCAAAAATTTAAAAAACTATCTAGCATTTCTTATTGAAAAACATTTAAAGTCTAGATTTTAGGTTTAGATCATCATCTAGAAAAGATAAATAAATAAATAGATCACTTATTAACTATGTCCAGAAAGAAAGCTGTCTTTGATGTGTATTTAATGACCAATTTTCATTTGTTAATATCCTTGTAATTTTTGTAGCATCTTGTTGTTATATGAGTTTGTCATTTCTATAGAATCTGATTGTTTTATGAGTTTGGATTGTTATGTGAGTTTGGAGGCATATTTCTTGAAATAAAATGTTTTAGAAAAATAGTAGATTCTTTTCCTACTTGTATCAGCATGGTCTTCGACTGGATGTATGCATTTATACATGTCTGACTCCAACACAGAGACCAGCTACCAAGAGGGTACATGGCGTGTGCTTAGCAACTGTAAAAAGAGACTATGGTCAGAGTGTCCAGTAACTGGTAACAGTTACTATCCTATTGTCATTCTCTCAGTGAGCAAGATGTCAGCTTTTAAGTCAACTTTATTTTTTTACTCTATTTAAAACTTTCTGTAATTTTAAAATTACAGTTGACATACAGTATTATGCTATTGTCAGGTGTACAACGGATGGGTAGACATGTGCACAGCTTACAGTGTGACCGCCCTGAGAAGCCTGGTGCCTATCTGACGCCATGCACAGCTAAGTCAGCTTTAGAACGTGTTCATTGTAATCAATTACACTCGTTGGTGAAAACCTAATCTGACTTTTCTTTTCCTGGCAGCAACTCGAATTGGTGGAACCAAGTGGCTGGATTCACGTTCCCTTAACTGATAATCATAAGAAGCCAACTCGAACATTCATGATACAGATTGCTGTTCTAGCCAATCACCAAAACGGACGAGACACCCACATGAGACAGATTAAAATATACACACCAGTGGAGGAGAGCTCCATTGGTAAATTTCCTAGATGTACGACGATCGATTTCATGATGTATCGTTCAATAAGGTGACTGGGAGCAGAGTTGGAGTCATTAAACACATCTTTGTTTTCTCTGGTCAGTAAATATTGTATCTGGTATCTTTATTGAAAAAGGCATCAGTCATTTTACATTTTTGTATGCATTAAAAAGTATTTTATTGTAGCTTTAAAAATAAATTTTGTGTCATACTATCTTTATTTTCTTTAAAATACAATAAAGGTCACATATTTTATGTTATTAAAATGGATTTGAAGCTAATCATTAAATTTTCATCAATAGATATTATCTTTAATGTGACAGAATTATCCTTTTTTTCTCTCTAGAAGAAACTTATTCTTTTGATATTGGGCCTTTTTGAAGGCAATGTCAAAATAAGGTTAGCATTAGGCATCTGATGAGAATCACTCTGATTTGGGGAACGTGGTTAATTGTGTCAGAATCACTTCCCTAAGATACTTTTAACTCTACAGTTGTCTGTACCCCGATACCACGTCGGAGGTTGCCAGCACACTCCGCTGTTCATCGCATCTTAGTGCTGCTCTAGAAGACTTAGTTTCAAGTTCGTGTCTGACACTGAAGCATTCCTGTGGGATAGAGAAGTCTCATGAAAATTTTAAAAATGTATGACATTATTCTTTATATGTAAAAAGATATTAAAGGAGCTTAAATGTGTTTCCTCTCCATGGTTTAAAATGAGTAGATTTGATTCTGCATACTTTTTTTTTTCTGTCTGTTACTTTTGGGGAGGATGCTTATTTAGCCACAGAGCTTCCCCAGATTGGCTCTTATTTGGGAAAGATTCCTTGGAGGTTCTTGCATTACTGGAGAGACTGAAGTCTTAAATGGTAACGTTTAAAAAATAATTTTGTGTGCTTTATTCTGGCAGAGAGTACTTATTTACATGGATACTTGCAGGGGTGTCCAACCTTTTGGCGTCTGCACCACACTGGAAGAAGAAGACTTGTCTTGGACCACACATTAATTACATTGTGACACGTAATCGCAAAAAAATCTCATAATGTTTTAAGTAAATTTACGATTTTTGTTGGGCTGCACTCTCAGCTGTCCTGGGCTGCATGCAGCCCGCAAGCCGCAGGTCGGACACCTTGCAAAGGTTTTCCTTTTTCACTCAGCAGAGTCTCTGCTGTTCTCTCTGAGTTTCACAGTTTCACCACGTGCATTTTATTGTCTTTGAAGAAGTATAGTAGGTGATTTATAGAGTCACCAAATAGTCTGTAACCGACCGAAACTCATTTGGGATCGGCAAATAAATCCCAGTAGAGGTCTGATGTGAGATGCTGGCAGGGCAGAAGAGAGGGTTAAAGGAAAAACACATGGATTGGAACTGAAAGCAAAGGAGAGAACAAAGGAGATTAGAATAACATACATAATTAGTGTATGTATGTACATGAGGCACTGTACTAGGTGGTTTGCTTTATTTAGTCTGATAAGGGAAACATTCATGTAAACAACAGGGTTTAGTCTAAGAGACAGAGAAATCTGATAAAAATACAGAAGGAGCCCTGGCCAGGGGCTCGGCTGGTTGGAGTGTCATCCTGTAAGCCAGAAATGTTGCAGGTTTGACCCCTGGTCAGGGCGCATGTGGGGGCCAACCAGATCAATGTTTCTTTTTTTTTTTTTTTTAAGATTTTATTTATTTATTTTAGAGGGGAAGGGAGAAAGAAAGAGAGGGAGAGAAACATCAATGTGTGGTTGCTTCTCACACGCTTGCTACCGGGGGCCTGGCCATCAACCCAGGCATGTGCCCTGATGGAATCGAACCTGCTACCCTTTGGTTTGCAGGCCAGTGCTCAGTCCACTGAGCCATACCAGGCAGGGCAGATCAAAGTTTCTTTATCTCATCGGGAGTTTCTCTTTCTCTGTGTCTGTCTGTATCTCTATATCTCTCTTCCTCTCCCTCTCTATCTGTCTCTTTCTATCTTTCCCATCCTTTCTCTCTCAAATCAATAAAACCATATCCTCGGGTGAGGATTAAAAAAAATACAGAAGGATTTATTAGTAATAATGTTACTACTTGCTAACTGCTTTTAAAAAATCTGCTTAAAAGAACAAAGGGGCAAGACTGATTATTATTTACACGATCCAGTCTGTTATCCCTACTAATAGTTTGCTAAGAGATTCCTAAAATTAGGAGGGGTTAAGAAGAATGTTGAGAAAATCAGTATGTTTTCTACTTTTACTTGGCTGGCTGACCACCTTATCAGACATGGGAAAACTTGGTACCCAAGAATTATGGAGATAATGCCTGCCCTTATTATAAGGATTATTTGAAGTATAGATAGACCACGTATTTTGATAACAAAGCATTGTTATCAAAAGCAGTTGCCTCTCTTTTAAAAGTGCAGATGTGTGTCTAGAATAAAAAACTCTTACATTACAACTCAACAGAAAGAAGACAACCCAATTAAAAGTGATCAATATATTTGAATAGTCATTTCATCGAGGAAGACATACAGCTTGTAAATAAACATTTGAAAAGATGTTGAAGTTCACTGGACATTAGAGAAATGCAAATTAAAACCATAAGCCCTGTCTGGGTAGCTCACTTGGTTAGAACATTGTTACTGATACATCAAGGTCACAGGTTCAATCCCTGGTCAGGGCACATACAAGAAGCAGCCAACGAATGCATAAGTAAGTGGAACAACAAATCAGTGTCTTTCTCTCTCTCTCCTCCCTTCCCCTGGGTCAGTAAACAAAATTTTTTTAAAAACCATAATGAGATACCATTTCACAGCCACTATCTTAGCTATAATTAAAAAAATGATTGCAAGGTTTAGCAAAGATATGGAGGAACTGGACCTCACACTGATGGTAAGTATGTAATTAATGTACATCCATTTTGGAAAACAGTTTGGTAATTTCTTAAAAAGTTAAAACATGCACCTTATTATATGACCCAATCATTCTAGTCCTAGGTATTTACCCAAGAGATGAGAAAGCATATGTTTATACAAAGACTTGTACATGAATATTCATAGCAGCTTTATCTATAGTATCTGAAAACTGAAAACAACCCAAATATTAACAAGAGGATGTAAACATTGTGGTATATCCATATAGTAGAATACTACTGAGCAATAAAAATGGACAAAACATACAACAACATGGATAAATTTATTTCCTACTGTATAGGACTTGAGAATCAAAAACTAAGATTAAAGCCCTGGCTGGTATAGCTCAGTGGATTGAGCGCAGGCCTGCGAACCAAAGCATTGCCGGTTTGATTCCCAGTCAAGGTACATGCCTGGGTTGCAGGCCATGTCCCCAGTTTGGGGTATGCTAGAGGCAACCATACATTGATGTTTCACTCCCTCTCTTTCTCCCTCCCTTCCCCATCTCTCTCAAAATATATAAATAAAATCTTTTAAAATATATATTATAAAAAACAACTAAGATTAAAAAACCATTTTAATGGTTAATAAACCAACAGCAAATTCACTGATTTACTTGTAATGAGTATACATCTTTGAGTATTAAATTGTGCAGTTATAATATTTAAATTTTTTAAGTTCACATGTAGTCTAAGTATAAAGCACTGTTAAAATCAGTTAATGAGGTGAGGAAGTATTGTCACAAGAAACTGTATAAAACTAGAATATTAAATCATAGCAGTTTATTGAACACTAATAAATACATAATTCTTAAAAAAAGCTAATAGATACTGGGTGTTGCATTAGAAGTATTGTAACAAGGAAACCAAGGTAAATCCGATCTGGACCTTGCTTTCCAGTTGCTTACAACCTACTATGGGAAATGATAGTCTTCTAAACAACGAAATCAGAAATTAGAGTGATCAAATCTCTAACTGATGAATAGGAGTATAGAGGAGAAGAGAGATTTGACTTCCAGCTCAGGAAATTTGAGTTGAAGCTAAAGAAGACATTGTGGAGGAAGTGGAATTTTGGAAAGAAAGACTATTTTTAATATTAGCTAGTTATTTGCTTTTCAAGCCTATCCTTGAATCCAGACTATTGTTGTTTATATATAAGTAACAACAATTTGAAACATGATTTGTGTGTTCAGAATCAAGTGATTTTTTTGTACATTTAACTCGCGTTTGAAAGGTTCCAATGATTAAAACATGGACAAATCTTGAAAGACAATTTTAGAAACAGTCTGTTCTTTTTGCCATTGTGACTACTAATTTAGAACAGATTAATACACTACAGTATAAATTTAATCAGTATAAGGTTTGATGAGTCAAATATAAATATTTGATGTTTCTAGTGTTTTAGAAAATTGTCACTCCTTTAAACTTCTTCATAACATGTATGCTTATCTATTATTTTAATTTTTTAAAATATATTTTGATTATTGCTATTACAGTTGTCACAATTTTTCCTCCTTTGTTCCCATTCTCCCAGTACCCCCACTCCTTCCAGAAATCCCCTCCTTTAGTTCATGTCTATGGGTCATGCATGTAAATTCTTTGGCTTCTCCATTTCCTATACTGTTCTTAACATCCCCCTGTCTATTTTGTACCTACCAATTATGCTTCTTAATCCCGGCACCTTTTCCCCCATTCTCCCTCTTCCCTCTCCCAGATGGTAACCCTCCAAATGATCTCCATTTCTGTGATTCTGTTCCTGTTCTGGTTGTTTGCTTAGTTTGTTTTTTTAGATTCAGTTGTTGATAGTTGTGCATTTGTTGCCATTTTAATGTTCACAGTTTTTATCTTCTTTTTTTTTTTTTTTAAAGATTTTATTTATTTATTTTTAGAGAGAGGGGAAGGGAGGGAGACAGAGAGGGAGAGAAACAGCAATGTATGGTTGCCTCTCACATGGTCCTCACTGGGGACCTGGCCCACAACCCAGGCATGTGCCCTGAGTGGGAATCGAACCGGGACCCTCTGGTTCCCAGCCCGCGCTCAATCCACTGAGCTACGCCAGCCAGGGCAGTTTTTATCTTCTTTTTCTTAAATAAGTCCCTTTAATGGTTCATGTAATAATGACTTGGTGATGATGAATACCTTGTCTGGGAAGCACTTTATCTGCCCTTCCATTCTCAATGATAGCTTTGCTGGAGAGAGTAATCTAGGTTGTAGGTCCTTGCTTTTCCTCACTTTGAATACTTCTTGTCAGTCCCTTCTTGCCTGCAAAATTTCTTTTGAGAAATCAGCTGACAGTCTCAAGGAGACTCCTTTGTAGCTAACTCGGCTTTTCTCTTGCCACTTTTAAGATTCTCTCTTTATCTTTAACCTTTGGCATTTTAATTATGATATGTCTTAGTGTGGTCCTCTTTAGGTCCAATTTGTTTGGGATTCTCTGTGCTTCCTGGACTTGTATGTATATATCCTTCACCAAATTAGGGAAGTTTCCTTTCATTATTTTTTCAAATAAGTTTTCAATTTCTCGGTCTTCCTCTTCTCCTTCTGGCACCGCTATGATTCAGATGTTGGTACGATTGGAGATGTCCCAGGGGCACCTAATACGATCCTTGTTTTTTTTTAATTCTTTTTTCTTCTTGCAGTTCTGGTCGAATGCTTACTTCCTTATGGTCCAAATCGTTGATTTGAATCTCAGCTTTATCCCCTCCACTGATGGTTCCCTGTAGGTTTTTCTTTATTTCACTTAGTGTAACCTTCATTTCTTCTTGAGTCTTGTTTTATTTTGTTGCCATAGTCAATGAGTTCTTCGAGCATCCTGATCACCAGTGTTTTGAACTCTGCATCTGATAGATTATCACCATTTTGTTTAGTTCTTTTTCTGGGGTTTTGTTCTGTTCTTTCATTTGGGCCTTATTTTTTGTCTCCTCAATTTGGCAGCCTTCCTGTGTTTGTTTCTGTGTATTAGGTAGAGCTGCCTTGATTCCCTGTCTTAGTAGCATGGCCTATTGTAGAAAAGGCACCTATAAATTATGTGGGACAAACCCTTAAGTAATTGCCAGGACAGGGCATCCTGCTTCACGGCTTTGTGACTCTGTGTGGGGGTAGTGTTTGGAGAGGCGACAGTGCTTCTGCCTGGCTTCTGGAGGTTTTCCTGGCACTCACCCCATTTCCAGTCACTCCACCTACTCCCTGCCTATGACTGGCGCCCTTCCAGCTGCTGCCGTGGTGCTGAATCCCAGAGTGGGTAGATTTACATAAATTCTAAGACCATGCTGGCCCTTTAAGAGGAGTTTTCTGAAATTCCGGCAGTTTCCTCCACTGCCCCAACCCCCACTGTTTTTATAGCCAGAAGTTATGGGGATTTATCTTTTTGGAGCTGGAACCCTGGGCTGTGCAGTCTGGCCTGAGGCTGGGATTGCTTACTTCCAAGGTGTTCCTCCTGATTTTTATTCATCACATGTGAATGTAGGACTGCCCATGCCCATTCCACTGCTGCTGCTACCGCCTCTCCGTACTACAGTGCATCTCCTCATCTTCGCCCGTCTCTGCCCATCTCCACCCCTCCTACCCATCTCTACCCCTCCTACCCACCTGGGTGAATGTGGCTTCTTTAAGTCCTCAGTTGTTGGACTTCCATGCAGTTAGATTTTCTAACAGGTCTGGGTGTTGTTTGAGGTTTAGTTGTAATTCTCTTCGTGGGTGCATGAGGAGACGAAGCATGTCTATGCCTCCATCTTGACCAGAAGTCCTCTATTATTTTTTATTGAATTCTTAGTTACTAGTTTATTTCATCAATTACCTTTTGAAAATGATAAAGTTTGCAAAATATGTTAGGTTAAAGCATTAGGGAAAATAATACTTCGTGGTTGTGATTATATGTGGACACTTCGCTTTGTGCATCTTTTGCACCAAGATAGTCTTTTGTCCACATTGTTCTGGTATTCCCCACTTCTACTATGACTCTCTAGAGCAGTGATTTTTCAACTGGTGTGCTGCAAGAATGTTTAAAACATATAGTACCTGACTATTTAGTTGGGCACTGACCTCATTTCCCTTAGACTGTCCAATAAAAAAATGACTAACAGCCAACACAACAATAGCTGTCTGGTGTGAATGAATCAACATTATACTTACTTGTCAGATTGGGAAAACATGTATTTTTTGGTGTGCCACAGAATTTTAGTAACTAGTTTCTATGTGTCATGAGATGAAAAAGGTTGAAAATTGCTGTTCTAGAGTACGGTGTTTGGGAATGTTTGCTGTGAAGGCTCTTTACCAGCTGTCTACCCATAAGCCCCCTGTGCCTTACGGTCTGCCATTTAGTTACAACTGTGTCTGTGCACTGGTGTCCAGAAGGCCTAAGAAGGAAGATGATGAGGAAGAAATCCTCCGGGATTAGTTTATTTATTATCCATGACAATAATTTATTATATTAGTAGGACAAATCTGAAGGCTAATTAATTAGACCCCCCCCAACTGTAAATCTAAGATGTCTATAATCAAGGGCAATTTATATAAAAAGGTTTAATTTTTTAGTACTATCAACTAATCTATTTTTCAATTTTATCTGAAAGTACGCTTCCTTTTTTTTTTTTTAGGGGAAGGGAGGGACAAAGAGAGGGAGAGGAACATCAATGTGTGGTTGCCTCTTGTGTGCCCCTTACTGGGGACCTGGCCCGCAACCCAGGCATGTGCCCTGACTGGGAATTGAAATTGCGACCCTTTGGTTTGCAGGCCGGCGCTCAATCCACTGAGCCACACCAGCCAGGGCTTTTTTTTTTAATGGCTAATCCCACCACCTTTGTCTTCTCTTATTCTTTCTGGTGAATCAAAGCAACTCACTATTTTGCAAACATAAGCAGAGTTACACGAGGACCAATTTTCGGAGAGTTCTACCTGCTTATGAAACCTTTTTCTAAGTGAATTTTTGCTGCAGAATATGGTATTTCACATCATGTATAATGGAAACTCTAGCATTGGCCATTGCAGTCGTTTTAATCACTGTGTTTGTGGCCGTTGGCTTTCCATCGGTGCAGCTCAGTGATCACCATAA
Organism: Micronycteris hirsuta; assembly: GCA_004026765.1. NCBI lineage: Eukaryota > Metazoa > Chordata > Mammalia > Chiroptera > Phyllostomidae > Micronycteris > Micronycteris hirsuta. The sequence continues at coordinate 196,269 of PVJI01000280.1, read as the reverse complement.
GATGTTCTCCCCACTCGGCATTTGCTTTTCCGATGTTGAGAGCAAATTACAATTCTCCCCCTGTGGTCCTGGAAATAACTCCCTAAACTGTTTTTATAGACTTTATTCTGAAACTAGCTCTCCTCTTTACCCTGGCATTCATCTGAAGCTGGACATCCAGATTTTAACAGATCATTTCCTGTTATTACTACAGCAGTATCAAAATACTGATCACTTACCAAGAAGCAAAGTATCCAAAAGACTGAAGCAGAGAGTTCAGCCAGCTGTTTGTTTTCAACGGTTTGCCTTTATAAGAATCACATGTTAGGTGGCTATGCAGACAAATGAAATCGAAGGTAGCCTCAATAGAAGGAGAATAAACGATAGTGATCCATCCAACTATTGTTGCAACATACTCAGGTATTTACCAAAGACAAAGCAAAGGAATTTTAGTGTTTATTTTAAAATAGTGTTTATTTTTTAAGGTAGCATTCAGTAACTAATAGGAGATTAAAGAAATCTGTTCTCAGTTTTCTTTCATTTTTTTTTAAGTCATCCAAGCTGGCTAGAAAAATTGATCATTTTTTCCTTGAAATTGTCACTCGTTTAATTCGTGTGATTTGGTGTATTTTGACCCCTCTCCCCTTTCACACACAGTGACCCCAGTCCTGCAGGGCCCACACTGATGATCACCTTTAGTTTCACCTGGTTCACGTCATGCTAGGCCAGTTGCAGGAAGGTCCCAGGTGGACCATTGGTCTTTGTGCTGAAAGAAAAGCATCCAAACAACGTTTCGTCACATGGCTTTCTGTGAATATCTGTACTAATTCCACATCACCTATGTAATTTGCCAAATGTGTGAACTCGAAGATCGTTGGCAGCCCTTCAAGGCCATGCCTCTTTTCTAACCATTTTTTCCCCATTATTCTCAGACTTTTTGCTCTAGCCAAACAAATATGCTTGTCTGTGTTATGCACCCCCATTCTTGTTTTTACTCTTTTATGCAACATTTAATGGACTTTAATCTTGTTACTATTCTACTAGCTGATACCAATTTCCTGAGCAGAAACTAGCTCAAACGTCATTGCCTTGAATGCCTGTACTTACCGGTTTAATTCTGTATATTTTTGTTCGTTTATTCTAAACCCCCTCAGCATTTATGCAATCTGTTTAGTACTATATTAACATTTAAATGTTATACTGTGTATATTGCTAACTCTTAAGGAATCAGTCTTATTTATCTTCTCTATTTGCATTTTTACAATTCTCAACATAATAGTAGCCATGGAGTAAATATGCATTACTTTTCTAAGATCTTGCATTGACATACTTTCACGTCTGTTACCTCATTTCCATGAAATCGCTGTGTCAGGGTTACTTTTAGCTATGAATAATAGAAATCCCTACTACCAGGACAAGTAAGTTTTTATATTTCTTATATATTAAAAGGTTTGGAGATCCATGGTTGTTTCATTAGCTCAGCTGTTTAATAGTAGTCTCTCTGAGAAACTAAGAGTAGCTCTGTCCTTTATCAGAAAGGGAGAAGTTCCCCAGAATTCTTCAGCATGCGTATATCTCATTGGTCAGAACTGGGTCACATGGGCATGTCTACCTGAAAGGGAGGCAAGTTTGCCTGGGAAAGCAGGGAGTAGATTGTTGAATGGGGCAAATAGTATTTTCTAGAACTAAACAAATTATCCCTCTACCAAAAAAAAAAAAAAAAAAAAAAGGCAAAAAACCAAAACAGTATTCCCTATGCATGGAAGAAAGGAGAAGAGATAGTAGGTAGAAAATAAACACTATCTGCCGCAGCATCCTCATCTGCAAACTGGAAATACTAATAGCAGGACACTAATACTAATATCCTCAGAGGATTCCAGAAGGTAATAAAGGGAAGCACTTAGCCCAGTGCCTGGCAAATAGCAAGTATTCAATAGAAAGTAGCTGGTATTATAGTTACTTTGTCTTTGGTCCACGCAGTTTGACCTGAGAAATCTTTGGGGGACAAATGGCTGTGTTCGCCTCTTCCCTCATGAATCTGGAACACTACTGCGTGTGTGGCAACCCGGCAAGCCCTGTTTCAGCATCTGTATTTCACCATCTACGTTATTCGTATGAGCACTTCACTATAATAGCCAACACATAGAATTTTACCACACAAAACAAGGAATTTCTAACTTCTGCACATTCTGTTACAAGGAACGGGGGCCAGATTAACTGCAATGTTTTTCCTTTTGAGTCCATGCAAAATATCAGAACTCTGCTTCTTGCAGTCTTCAATCGTTCCAAAAAAAGAAAAGATGCCTGATAAAGCTTTCTAATGTTGCAGCTGGCATAGATGCTGAGCATCCCGTAAATTCTTTAAGACATGCCCATTCCCAGAAGTGGGAAATGAGCATTATTTTCTCATACTGAGAATTATATCTAATTCGAAGTCATTCTATTAGACCCATTCTTAACTCCTGATTCTATTGGGTTGGCCAAAAAGTTCGTTTAGTTTTTTTCCCTATGATGGCTCTAGGTGCTTAGTTGTCTTTAACTTCCTTTGAAACAGTTTTGTTAGATTGTATTGTGGCAGCTGTCACATCAACAAACATTTTTAAAAAGCTTATCAAAATTGATGAATTTTTGTGCAGCCATTTTTATATTGAAGATAGAAGAAAATACACAACATTTTTGGTGTATTATGCTTTATTACTTCAAGAAAGGTAAAAATGCAACTGAAACACAAAAAACAGATTTGTGCAGTGTATGGAGGAGGTGCTGTGACTGATCAAACATGTCAAAAATGGTTTGGGCCCTGGCTGGTGTGGCTCAGTGGATTGAGCGCGGGCTGGGAACCAAAGGGTCGCCCGTTCAATTCCCAGTCAGGGCACATGCCTGGGTTGCGGGCCAGATCCCCAGTGAGGGCCGTGTGAGAGGCAACCATACATTGCTGTTTCTCTCCCTCTCTGTCTCCCTCCCTTCCCCTCTCTCTAAAAATAAATAAAATCTTAAAAAAAATTAAAATAAAAAAATGGTTTGGGAAGTTTCTTAGTACCGTTGCCATTTTGACCAAATAACTTTTTGCAGTGGGGCTGTCTTATGCAATGGAAGATGTTCAGCAGCACCCCTGGCCTCTACCCAGTAGAAGCCATAGTGGGAGAGAGCCGACATACTCAAAATATCCAAATCAATAAAGTAATTGTTGAAAATTAAAAATGTTTCTTTTATTTTACAAATAAAACTAAACAGACTTTTTGGCCAAGCCAATAGTTCCAAATCCATTAGCTGCTGGTAGCTACATCTTGTTTCTGCCCTTTCTGAGGCCTTTGGGATTTCATGATAAGCACTATATTTCTAGCTCCAAACTTGTCTCCTGTCAAGGTTGTTCTCTCGGGCCACTTTGGGTAAGATTTCTCTATTTTGATCAACTCAGTAGAAGTCCTTATTCTAGGTCATCTCCAGTAACATGAGGTAATGTGACGGACAATATCGGCAACACCGTGCCAGTGAAGAAAGGTACGTGTTGGTGAGCAGACGACAGTTATTATGGCTGGGAGGCGCGCATGCTTTTATAAAGATTTACTTAGGAGGGGATAATCCACAGGGTCATTTTTTAATTATTAAGGATATTTGATTGCTCATCCCTTTCAAATAAAAAAGATGTTTACAATGCTGTGGTTAATTGTATTATATATAGATCCCAGGAAAAAATATTCCATCTTTTTCAAACAATACATACTATCGAATGCCTCAAATTCTGTGTAGAATACAAATAAGCAGAAAACATGATTCCTCCTCAGAAATAACTTACAGTCTAGCTGATGATGGCTAGGTGTGCACACAGATGTTCACGTGAGGTAGTGTTGAATAGAACAGATAATAGGTATTATCAGAATAAAGGCAGATCTCCCAATGCCCGGGATAGTCAGTGAGGTTCTCATGGAGGAGATAGAAATTCATGTAGGTTGGGGTATCTGAAGAGGCCCTCCTAGGCTCTGTACACATTGAGAAATAGTGAAGATGAAGGCCACAATATCACCTTCTTTCTTCTTCAGATACGTTGTTAAGTCTTACTAATTTGGGCTTTAACAATGACCCCCTGGGGTTCAGGTCACAGCTGGTTGCACTGAATGGGGCAGGAAGCTCCCTAGAAGAAGGAGGATGGAACTGGGCCCTCTTTTCTCAGTTGTCCTTCCTATATTGACCAATGAGATGTTTGCCTTGTTAGGGACGGAGCAAAGGGGTGGGGAGAGGCTCAGAGGAAAGGATTTGTGCTTGCTCCCAGCTGGGAATCATCAGGGGTGGGGAAGGAGTTCTCTACTTACACTCCGGTTTCCTAACAATGAGCAGGTTTAAATAGATGAGATGGGAGGGCGTAGGCGTGTGTCCAGATTCGAGGAGGAGGGAGGAGGTTGTGGGGAGACTGCAGTGCAGCAGGGTGTTGAAGCTGAGTAACAAGTAGCACCTGTAAGTTACAGGATGGCCGGAAGGCAGGGTAGGGCAGGGTAAGTTTACTCTTTCCCTGTTATGTATAGGGTAACTGTCGTCTTACACCGTAACCTTCTGTAAGCCTTCTATTTAATGCTACATTAAAACTTGGGAGGATCAAAGAGGCAATATGGGTAGCCTAATGCCACCATTGTAAGTTGTAAAGGAGACTATGGGATAAAAGCTCTATTTTATCTAAGATTAGGCCATGGAGAAGGCTACCAGAAGGTTGCTTGGGGTGAGAAAGTTGGCTGGAAATCTCCGCTTTTCCAAAGGGCATTCCCCAAAGGGCATTCCTGAGAGTATGACGTTTGTGGGATCATAGGAATGTCCACCCAATTTGGGTCCATTGTTCCAGGTTTTCTCCTTTCATTCCAGGGGTGTAGATAATACATGGAATTCTTAGAAAAGTCCACTTGTAAGCAGGGCCATCAGAAATCAGACGCAGCTCCAAATAAGGCTCTCAAGTGGCCATTACAAAAATATTTGAGTTCTTGGAAGATGGCTCGCTGTGTGTTTAAACAAAATCATCATTAGTAGGAACAGAATTTGATTCCTTTGGGTCCAATTTGTGCTTGCCTTGAGTCTAACTACTTTTGAATTCAAAATAAGGGAGCTTTCTTTTAAAGCTGAAGAAGTCTTTGAAACAGCATTATCCGTACAATAATCCCTTCCAAAAGATACTGTCAAGCGAAACACAAGACATACTGGTGATATGAAGAAGCAGTATTGGTGTAAACACAGTTTCTTGTTTTAATAAATAGTAGTCATTTTGCGGATACTCGTGTAGCTAGTGAATATAAGAGGAAATATTATTTAATGGAAAGTTAGGTGTGTGAAAGTTTTTCTCTATTATTCGCAAGCTGAAAGAAAGTCACTCAGCAGTATAGGAATTATACGTGCACCTGAGTCCTATTTACTGTAATCTTTGGCCAATTTTGTCAGCCTTTTTCCTTTTTAAGTCCGTGCAGCATAATGCACACCCAGCAAAGTACACCAAGCACCGTCTCCTTGAACCAGGTCAGAGTGGACACCCACGCACATGCCAAAGACCAGAACGCCTCGGGACCCTGGGAGCCGTCTGCACGTCCCATCTAAACTAGTAGCCCTGTCCCCTCTCCAGCACTAGCCTCCACCCTGAGTTAAACGGCATAAGTGTGTTTCACCTACGTTGAATGAATGCATTATGTATGTGTGTGCAGGCAGATATACGATATATTTTCCTTCGCGTTGGTTTTCTTTTACTCAGCGTGATTTCTGTAATATGTGTCCACGTTACTGCATGTGGCTATGGTTTGTTCATTTGTACTGTTGTGTAGATAGTGTTCTGTTGTAGGAACAGACTGTAATTGTTTCATTCTCGCCTTGTTGGTTAGTGGAATTTTCAGTGTGAGGATATTACAAATGATGCTGCTGTGAAGTTCTGGCGTCCGCCTGTTCACTCCTGTTGCATGGGCATTTCTGTTAGCCCCGTACACGGCAGCCAAAACCTTGCCCGACAGGTGCATGTGTGAGCTTCTGTCGGGAATGCCAAGTCACATGATGTACCCACTCACGCTTCAACAGCAGGGAGTCGCTGTTGCTCCACTTACCAAACTTCAGTATTTTTGCTCTTTTTAATTTTAGCCATTTTGACAAGTGTAGCATTATTATGTTGTTGTAGTTTTAATTTTCCTTTTCTTACTTAGAAGGTCGAGCCACTTTTCATGTTTTTGTTGGCAATTTGGATAGCGAAGGAGTATTGTATGTAGCCTTTTATTCATTTAAAAATTTGTCTTTATTTTCATATTGATTTATAAAGTGCTTTAAATATTCTTGACATAAACCCTGGACAGTGACAAGTAGTATACCTATCCCACCGTGGGGTTTGCCTTTTCATTTTCTTAAAAAGTGGTCCCCAACCTTTTTGGCGCCAGGGACCGATTTTGTGGAAGACAGTTTTTCCACAAACTGAGGTGGGAGGATGGTTTCAGGATGATTCAAGTGCATTATATTCAAGCCCACATCCTGCTGCGCGACCCTGGTCATGAGAGGCCTGGACCGGTACCAGTCTGTGGCCCAGAGGTTGGGGACCCCTGCTCTTAAAGATGGGATTTTTAAAAAAATATTTTATTTATTTATTTTTAGAGAGAGAGGGAGGGAAGGAGAAAGAGAGGGAGAGAAACATCATTGTGTGGTTGCCTCTCACGCACCTCTTACTGGGGACCAGGCCTGCAACCCAGGCATGTGCCCTGACTGGGAATTGAACCAGTGACTCTTTGTTTTACAGGCCAGCACTCAATCCACTGAGCTACTCCTGCCAGGGCAAACATGGGATTTTTTAAATGACCATAGATTCTTATTTTCTAATGTAAACCAATTTATTAATCTTTTACATGATTTTTAGTGTTTTTTGTGTGCTAAAAATCTTTTCATCCTGAACATCATGAAAATATTTTCTTATCTTATAAAAGCTTTATTTGATTTGTTGTACAGGTTTCAACCTTATCATTAAGGTGTAATGCACCTTAGTTAAAATTCATTTTTCTTCTCTGTACTGACCCCTGATTTGCCTACCTGGGGTGGACCATCTCAGTGCTCTGCTGTGCCACCTCGCTTTATGTCAAGGGCCCCTGCGTGTGGGGTATGTTTTTAGCTCTGCTCGCCTCAGGTGGCCTGTTCTTGTAGCGGGACCACACTGTCTTTATTTGTAATGTTTTGACATCAGGTGGATCACGTTCTCTCAGCTTGCTCTTTTTGAAGAGTGTCTCAACTGTGTTTGGACTCTTCCATTACTATATATGTTTTAAATTCCGCTGATCAGGTTACATACACACTCTAAATAGAATTTTTATTGGCATTGCTTTGAATCTGTAGATTGATTTGAGACCTGACCACCCTTTTACAGTATTGGGACTTCTAATTTTCAGAAGACTCCATGTACTGAGTCTTTAATAGCTTTCGATAATATCTTACAGTTTTCTAGGGAGACATCTTATATATCTTTTGTAGATTTATTCCTAAGAATGTGATATTTTTGATGCTATTCAAATGATACTTTTAAAAATTTTGTTTTGGTTAATTGAAATAAAATTGATTTTTGTACTTTGACTTTATATCCAGAAACTTTCTAAATTTCCTCTTAATTAGAATAATTTTTCTGTATATTCTTTTTTATTTCTTTTTTTTAAAAGACATTATTTATTTATTTTTAGAGAGAGGGGAAGAGAAGGAGAAAGAGGGAGAGAACCATCAATGTGTGGTTGCCCCTGGTGCACCCCATACTGGGGACCCAACTGCAACCCAGGCATGTGCCCTGACTGGGAATTGAACCGGCGACCCTTTGGTTCACAGCCCGTGCTCAATCCACTGAGCCGCAGTAGTCAGGGCTCTTTTTGATTTCTTACATGTCTAAATGGTGGCTGTTTTATTTCTTTTCTCTTATACCTTTTGCTTACTTTCTTTCCTCGCTGAATTAGCGAAGCCCTGCAGTGATGTGTTGCACTGGTGTCTGTGCTGTTAGACTGAACGCTGAGAGTCGTCATCCTTGTCTCTGGTCCCAACAGGAGAGCTTTCCGAATGTTGCCGTTTGTGCGGCGTTTACCTGGTTTGTTTGCCGGGAAATCCTTAATAGCATAGAACCAATGCTAGTCCTTTCTATTTCTAGTTTACCAAAGTTTTTGTTTGTTCGTACATCATGAATGAATGTAGAGTATAGAAAATGCTTTTCTTGTATCTATTGAAATAACCATATGATTTTCTTCTTTATTTTATTGTATTGAATTATTTTGGTTGATTTTTGAATGTTAAATCAACCATCATTCCCTTGGTTATAGGCATTGTCCTTTTTTATGGATTATTGGGTTTGATTTGCTAAAAATTAGTTGAGGAATTTTACGTTGATGTGCACTGTGTGGTTTTTGCCTCGTGAGGGAGACTGGCCTGTGGCAGTCCCTTTCGGTACTGTCCTTGGCATGTTTTGGCCATGGAATCACTTTGGGTTCATAAGATGAATGGGAAAGTGTTTTGTTTTTATATTTTCTAGAAGAATTTGTGAGACATTAGAATAATTCGTTATTTATAAGATTCACTGTAAAGACATAATGATAGGTTTGATTTGTAATACTAAACAGATGGAAAAGTACTCAGATTTTTGTACCTACTCTTTTGTAAATTTTGACAGTTTGTATTTTTCAGGGAGTTTATCCATTTCATCTACACTTCCAGTTCTTTTGGTATAAGATTATTTACATTTTCATTTTATAAACCGTATAATGCCTGTAGGATCTATAGTGTGAGATTTCTCATCATTCCTGATATCGGTTACCTGTGGTACCTCTTTTTTCCTCTTCATTAGTCTCAGCAGAAACTCAGCAACTCTGTTAGTCTTTCCTAAGAACCCGCTTTTGGCTGTATTTATTCTGTCTGTTGCATACATTTGTTCTACCTCATTAATTTCTGCTCTTTATTGTTTTTATGGGAGTAATTTATTTCTCTAAGTTTTTAAGATGAATGCTTAGATTAATGATTTTCCATATTCTTTTTCTCTAAAATATGCACTTAAAGCTGTAAATTTCTCACGAATCACAGCTGTAATTGATTTTATATGACCTGACACATAATTATCCATTATCATTCAGTTAGAATATTTTCTCATTTCTATTAGGATATTTCTCTTTTACCCATGGGTTACTTAGAAGGATATTTCTTTTTTTTTTTAATTTTATTTATTTTTTTTTAGAGAGAGGGGAAGGAGGGAGAAAGAGAGAGAGAGAAATAGCAATGTATGGTTGCCTCTCACATGGCCCTCACGGGGACCTGGCCCGCAACCCAGGCATGTGCCCTGACTGGGAATCGAACCAGGACCGCTTGGTTCCCAGCCTGCGCTCAATCCACTGAGCTACACCAGCCAGGGCTAGAAGGATATTTCTTAATTTTCTTTAGAAATATGTGGAGATTTTCAAAATATACTTTTATTATTGATTTCTAACATAATTACTCTGTGGCCAGAGAACATTTTTTGAAATTTGTTGAAACTTGCTTTAGTACCCAGCATGTGCTAAGTTTTTATTAATGTTTCATAAAAATCATATTTAGTCTGCACTTTTTGGGCATAGAGCTCCGTATATATTAATTAGTTCAGTTTTATTTATTGGATCATTCAATGTTTTATCTCCAACTTTTTTTTATCTTCTTGTTCTATCAATTAATGAGTCAGTTGATGCAAACCCCACACATGATTGATGATTTTTTCTACTTTTCCTTATAATTCTGTCACTTTTCTGTCTATATGTATTTTGTGGCTGTGTTATTTAAGTACATATGTTCATATTTAGAATTGTTACATCTTCCTGATGAACCAAACCATTCTTTATGAAGTGTACTTCCTTGTCTTAAGTATTTTTTTAGAAAAAATCTATTTCTTCTGATTTAATAAAGATGTGCTAGTTTTCTTTTGATTAGTGTTTAAATGTTATGTCTTTCGCTATTTTTCTACTTTCCACCATTTCATGTCCTTATATTTCTTATACATTTTCTATAAGTAGAATATAATTGGGTTTTGTTTTTCACTTCATTTGGCCGTCTGGGAGGGAGAACGCTCGGTGGCTTATTTGGAAGATGCCGCCTCCCAAACGAAGGCAAACAAACATCTAGAAGAGAGGCGAGAGAAATTTTACCGAGATCGTTTCAGGCCAGATTTTGGAGGGCTTTTTAACACCAAGGTCAGTGTCTGGCCTTTATCTTTCAGGGAACCACAGAAGGGTTTTGAACAGGTAGGTGAGCGATACGTGTTTTGGGAAGCCTAAATCAGCAAGGTCAGCGGCGGCAGGAAGCGCTGGGGGCGGGGAGGAAGGCTCGGAAGGTCCTCCTCCTGTTATAACGGTTCGTGGTGCACAGTAAGCTTCACTGAAATATTTGATGACTCGGTGAGAAACCCAGGGCCACACAGCAATGTGACAGTGGAAAAGCTAAGAAATGACTGGAAATGTAGAATAGATAGAATTAGTTTTCTGCTTACGTGTGTCCGGGCACAAAGTTTACGTTTAGGTTTGAGGTCATCAGTAGATAGGCATTGAAACCGTGCTGTCTGTCCCACGGGGCGTCAGAAGAATAAATTAGGTAGTGAGACTGGGGGCTGTGTTGATCCTTAGCTTAGAAAGCATTGCAAGTGGTTACACGTAGGAAATAACGGAGGTGAGTATAACATTTCCCTTCACCACCACCTCTCCCACATGCGAACTGTCCCGTTAGCTTCGGTGTTTAGACCAGCGTCTCGCAGGGCTTCTCCAGGTAGTCGCTTGCTTTTCATCAATGCCTTTTGCAGGTTCTTTTGGGAAAAGAGCCTCAGTTTACCCATTGCCGAGATGAGGCTTTGTTTCTCTATAATAGCTAACCATTTAGTGCAGTCACAGCTTTGTATTATTTCACGGTGCCAAAGCAATTCCGTGGTAAAACATTCAGTGTTTCCTATTTCTGGTTTCACCTTCATCTTCCCTCCAAATGCAATTTTAATCTTTCCCTTAACAGCTTACTCGTTTTTCATTTTTATATATGTTAAGGAATGGAGAATTTGTAGTAAACAGAATTTTAGGGAATTTTAGACTAATAAGTTAAATATGTGATAATTTTTTAGTCATAATTTTTTAGTAGCTTCTACCAGACATTTGTATTATGTTAATTTCTTGGGTGTTTCCATCTGCTGTTTTTGGCAGCTGAGTGCACCGAGTATGGATTGTTTTCTGTTCTGTTCTAAATCTTGGATTATGAACTTCTCTTCAGTAGGACTTTATCTATAAAGCTCCTGTGCCGCCCAGGTTAAGAATGTTCTTCCAAGATAGTTTTGGGTTTACTTCTGTGTACACTCAATGGGGACCCCTGGCTTAGGAGTTAGTGCTCTGTATATCTCAACTGTTGCTTCCTAGACAACATGTGACATAAATTCAACCCTCTATGTTGTGCAGGCCATATTATGAATTCTCAGTGTGTTGGTGTAGGTAGTTAGCTAGTTATTAATAGAGGAAGAGAGCAAAGGGAATCAGATGTTAAGAAGCCTGCTTGCTTCACCAAGAAACTACCGCTTCACGTACTCCAGGGGATCACAGCAGTTCCCCGCCAAGGGATGAACACCTCTCCCTTCCCCCATGTAGGGAGCAGCCCACCCTTTGCTGCTGGATTGTCTAGGGAAACTGGGACATCAGCACATGCTCAGTAGAAGTCAACATGGCCCCGGGGGGAGGTGATTCTATGAGGCATGTGTAATGGGAGCCAAGATGGTGACCAGAGAGGCCTGTCAGTCTAACCTGGAAAGGGGATAGATTGGTTAGGAGGTGGACCCATCAGAGCTGCAAAAGCTTGTGAAGTTGATTGGTTAGTTTGAAAAAGCTCCTGGTCTGTCCCAAGCCCTAAATAACATAATGCCAGCTAACAAAGCCCTTCTCTCTCTCACCTAGTAATACGTGCTGCCCCGTTTGCCCTGTTCATTCTTGCATTCTCTCTGTAGCAACCATGTGGGTTTAACAGCTGCCTGGGGTCCGCAGCAGACCGCCCGGGCTCCAAAGGACTAAGCTTTAATATGGCACAGAAATTCTGGACACTGGCCTTTGTTTTGGCCTTGATGAAGACAAGCTTGGACTTTTTCCATGGTGGAATGACTGGTGATGGGACATTGGAAGCCCAAGGGAACTCTTACGATTTTGTATCTGGCGCCACAAAATCAAAGAAATCTTATCACTAGACCTCATCCTCCCTTGTGGGTCTTCTGAAATGCTTTTCTTGCAATACCACAAGAACCCCACTTCCACTGGCAATAAAGGGATTTATTTTCCCCGCCCAGAGCCCAAGCACAAATAACCAACTTTCCCTATTGTCTATTGTTTTCTTTTGCTGGTAGGCAGATTCTCTTTCACCCCAACTGAGAGTTTAGTCCACCTAGTTTTATGCTGGGATCTTCATTTTAATTCTCCACCTTCCAAGAGCCAAGTTCTTATCTCTTACCCTTTGCATTCTTTTAAAACCAAACTCTTAGATCATAACTACCACTCACCACGACCACTGAGGCAAGCACAGGGTAGCCGGCTCTTTGCCAGTCCAGTTTTCAGTTGCTTCTGTATTCGTGGCACCTGGATATTTTTCTTTCATCTGCACTTAGCTGTGCATTTTTTAAAAGTTTGTCTAATTTTCTCCAGTATTTCCAGTTAATCTCTAATTTCACCCATTAGAAATAAATATTAAATACTAAAATATTTAATATTATTTTAGCATCAGAAAGTCACGTAGATGTTATGAAATGTCACATTTAGCTGATTTCTATTTACAAAGATCAGATGAAAGGAAAATCCAGGGAATGGATGGCAGCCAAGGCGAGCTGGGTCCTCAGGACACAGGAGTGTTTGGAGGGCAGAATGCTTGTCCGGTGAACCGCCCGAGGCTGTTGATGGTATGTGTGGATAAGACAGGTATGTGGCCTCTGGTTTTATGCTTTCTGTCATGCCAAAGACTATTAAAAGGACAATATTGTCCTGGGATTCTCACCTTTGACCTAATCAAATAAAACTTTCCCTCCCCACTTCATTACTGGTAGGAGAGTGGGGGGTGGTGCAGAATGAGACACAAAGAAAAAGAAATATGAAAAGTTGGCCAGGCTCTATTGTTTCCTATTGCTCTGTAGATGGAACCTATTGCTTTTCAGAAAAGAGAAAGAAGGAAGAAGGGTAGGAGGGATGGAGGGACAGAGCTGGAGTGGACAAAGGTTTGACTCAATACCAAGAAAAGCGCCCACTCGTATTCTCTCTGTGGCTTCTTAGAGAAGATGCTTGCATGACTGTTTTGTGCCTTTACAACTTCGTTTGAAAAGAAATGGATGTGATTTAATTTAAACTGAGCCTTGTAAAGAGCAAGGGATCTCTTCCCCGCAGTCTCTCTGGCGTGCAGTTCTGTAGTGCATTCTATCAGACGTCAACTGCACAGCACTGGGTGTTCACCGCCCTGAACCCCGGTCTTTCCTGGAGAGACTCGCATCACCTCCAAACTGCGTTTTGAACTATTCTTTCTACTTCACACTGAGGCTTGTGTTTAACTATTTCGGCCTTGTTCAAGTAACTCTGGGCCTGGGCCACTTAGTCATTTAGGGGGCCTTCCCTGGATTAGAAATAAATCATACATGACTTAGTATAATCTCATTGCAATTAAAATAAGACTTCATTCATCCAATTTCCCAGTGCCATCTCTATGTGGTCTAATGTAAATCCCACTATGCTAATAGAATTATTATTAATGAATTAATAATAACATTGGCTTATGGGACCCAGGGGCATATGTGCAGGGTGTGAGCAGATGTTTTCTTTTGCCTTTGGAATTTTACAGGTGTCCAAAGGCATTGTAAAGATGCAGGAAGGGGCCATTCTAAGGACAACTGCCCTGGGGTGGCCAATAAATAGCTCTGCTTGTGTGAATATTTTGCTGCTTTGTTGTTTAAAAAAATCAGTAATTAAATTGAAATTAGGTCTTGTGGAAAATTATGAATCTCATTTATCCAGACTTTCTTAGAAAGAGTCAAGTATTTTCGGTGCCCTCCCTGATGCCAGATGTCGAGCTCTCCGTCGGGTCAGTCCTTGGGCTGCTGCTACCGCTCGCCCCTTCCCTTCTGTTCCCCAAAGAAAAGAGGACAGGAGACAATTTCATGAGGGACCATCTGCAGTCCTTCTGAAACGTTGTAGTAAAAATTTTGTTTGAAAATGGATTCCATTTTCTGAACCTACAACAGGAAAGTGAATTATTCAAACATTTTGTAAAGTCTTTTATTGTTTAAAAAAGAACATAAATGCCCATTGCCCCTTTTAGACATTTAAAGCCACCTGGTTAGGTAGATAAGGCAGGTGACAGCCCCGGAACCATTAGAACTCTGTTAACTGTTAATCTGGGGGTGGGGCACACTTAATGACTGATAAATCCTCAGCCTATGTTTGTGAGTTGACTTTGTGAGCGTTCCCTTCCCGCGTGTGCTCTGGATCTTGGGAATGTAGGACCCAGAGTGAATGGAGCAGGGGAACCCTCGTGCTCAGCAAACACTTAGCACAGGGTTGCTGGGTGGGAAATATGTAGCAAAGGGCAGCTTCAAAGGGCCCTTCTACATGTTTCAGAAGGAGATTCTTAACTCAGGATCGTGTGACTCAAACACCTTCTTCATGAATGGGAGTGACGTGGGCCACCCACGCTCAGGTCGCTTCCTTTTAGAACTTCCGTGCTCCGCGTGTCCTTACGTCATCCCGCAGAGCAGAGGTAGCCCCAGGTAGCAACGGGGATGGCCAAAGGCTGGGAACTGCAGCACCACTGTGTTTGTTTTTATGAGAATTAGGTCGAGATTAGCCTAAGCAAAGGCACCAAATAACCAGGGAACACAAGCAAAATGGGAAATAAAATATATTTTATACGGAGTCTTTACAGATGGATTTCGCAGAGAACAGTAATTAACTGTGGGCCCAGCGGGGGGTGCCTTTTTAATGATTTTCAGGTAGTCTAGAGAAAAGCTACATAAAAAAAATTCCAGCCCCAACTGCTCTTCTCAAATGGGCTAAAAACTATAGCAGTGAATTAAAATAACCTGTGAATTTTTCTAACCAAAATAAAAATACCAGTTATGAAATATTTCTTTTACTCTTTGCCAATTCTTTAATAGTCCATTAGGTATTTCTAGGAGGTGGAGTAGTTGAAATGAAAATTGGAGCTTAGAAACCTGAAAGGCCAGAATCTTGAATAAACCGACTGAGGCGAGATCGGACCGAGGTGAAAGGAGGCTTTTTCTGCGGGAGATTTGCCTTCGAACTGGGCATGTGTTTCATTTGGATTCGTCTTTGAAAGTTCCAGGAATCACTGAAAAAAGAGACCTGAAGAAACTTAGAAATAACTAGTTTAATCCTCCTGCAGCCTGAAAGTGGGCCACTTCATGGAGAAGGGATTCAATGGCTTCTATATGATTTAGCTAAACGATTCTGTCCTTTTCAGATAAAAAGTTGCTACTCAGCTCGGTTAAAGAATTCATTCTCTCAACCCACTCCTTCTCCTCATTAGATCCTTGTTATAAAACCGGATTTCTTGCGTACTGCCTCTTTTGCTTGATGCAGAAATGATTGATTGAATGTGTTACCCTTTATGCCATTGTTTATAGAGAAAGCCAGAATGAATATCTGGCCTTGACACGCTCTTTCAGTTCAGCTGCCTAGGCCGACATTTAAGAGCGTTTTAATCTTCTTTCTGGGCTTGCACTGGGCATGGCGATAATACTAACATGGCTAATCATACTATGATTAGTGAGTATGTGTCCAACAGTGAAGCTCATACAGTTTTATTCTGATACATTTTCCTGAAGGTAGTACATAGGAGTGACTGTTCAACTCCCAGGTTCTTTTCAGAAGAACTAGGCTTTTTGTTTATTGGTTTTTCTTTGTTTTCTAAACACCTTAACTACCATTAAAGCAGTTCATTTCAGGGTCCCCTTCTTTGGTGAGGCCATTTACAACACAGGGATACTGGCGTGGTAAATATTCCTACAGAGATAGGTTAAAAGACCATGCCCTTATAGGTAGCATTATTTCATTAAACACAATTCCATCTTAAATTACAGCTTTTATTCTCTTTTTAAATGAGTGCTTTTTTAAATAGCAGCCATTCCCGGTTTCATACTTGAAATACCTCCCTAAAGGAATACAGCTAAAATAGGTACCTTGGACTTTTGCGTACCATAGAGATTGTAGTTTGGAAAAAAAAAAAGAGAGAGAGAGAGAAAAGAAATCAAATTTCCTTGAGGCACAAATTGGAAATTTGGTTTTACTCAGGGTTCTTCATACTACTGGTTACCCAAGAATAAAATGAGATAGAATTATGGAATGTCAGCTCTAGAAACCATGTAGTTGAATCTCTGTATTTAACAGTCAAACAAACTGGGGCCCTATTGGCTAGCCAGTTCTCTAGCAAGTGCAGGGACGGGTGGTGGGGACATCTGTGGAGATTTTTCTCAGCTCAGAGTGATTCTGTTGAACCTTGTATATTTGGCTGGATTTGGCTTGGGAAGTGGTGAAAGAGGGAAGCTAAGAAAAAAACAACCCATGACAGGTTTATGGCCAGCTCGTTAAATTAAATTCAGTGCTTGACACTGTATTGCTTTCTTTGCTGGGTGTGGATTGACAGGTATTGATGAAATGTCTCAGGTTCTAATTCAGAATGCCGGGTGACAAATTATAAGTCTGACAGGTTGAGGTTATCAGCAAGCCACAGGGTGAGTCTGTGGACCCCAGCCTGCAGCAGCCTCGCTACTACCCTCGAGAGCAAGACTGTGCCCCTTGATGAGGATGCACTTGATCTCTTCACCTCAACAGTAGATTAAGTGCTTTAGTAAACAAGCCATTAAGACACTTCATTGTGCTAAGTCATTCATACACACCTCAAAAGCACTGGACACTGAAGGCCTTCAGCCACTCAAGAAGCCTATGAATGGCCAGGAGAAATGCCTAATGCTATACCTACTTTGATACTTCGTTATGAAATACAATTTAAAAATTGCTTCGGAAGTAAATTTTCTATTGGTTTGAATAAAAACAGAGTGGAGAAAATAGCAAGTTCTTTCCCAATCTCCTCTATATGATTCTCTCTGCTTCCACGTCTGCTTGGTTGTGGCCCTGGTGACATTGACCCCCGACACTAGGCCTGAGTCCGACCAGAGGTTTCAGAGTGCTTTGCAGCACCAGCTAAGCCTCTTTGGGATTTTACTTTGAATTTGAAGAAGCTAAGTTGGAAGCAATCAACATGTTTAATATCACAATTATTGTCTGATATTTTATTTATTAGTTTCCTGGACATAATTCTCATGATAGTAGAATAACATGGAAATAGAAATTTAATACCACCTTGGACCCAAGGAATCCTTTAACTCAGCTCTTCATTTTATTTTTTAAAGATTTTATTTATTGTTTTTAGAGAGAGGGGAAGGATAGAGAAAGAGAGAGATAAACATCAATCTGGTGCCTCTTGTGCACCCCTAACTGGGGACCTGGTCTGTGACCCAGGCATGTACCCTGACTGGGAATCAAACCGGCAACGTTTTGATTTGCAGGCTGGCACTCAATCCACTGAGCCACACCAGCTAGGGCTCAACTCTTCATTTTAGAGGTGAAGAAATTATAGGTCAAAGACATGAAGACACAATCATTCCTATTGCCTTTGCCATCTTAAAGGGATTTGGTTTAAAATTTTTTCTTACAAATATAAACATACTTATTCTCTCCAATCCCTAGTCATGATTTGGTTTTCATCATCTTCTAGTGATTGATATGATGTTTTGAGTGAATGAAAATTTATGTACAAAGAGATGAATCAGCCACAGTTAGAGAATGAGGTAAGGTGGAGAAACTGGTGTTGAATTTTAGGGTGTTAATCTTAAGAAGAGCCCTTTAAAAAAAAAGTCAGAAATTAAAAATATGCATTATTTTGCATTCAGCTTTAATATTTCTTTTTTAAATTATTTATTTTTTAAAAAGATTTTATTTATTTATTTTAGAGAGGGGAAGGGAGGAGAAAGGGAGAAAAGCATCAATGTGTGGTTGCCTCTCACAGGCCCCCTACTGGAGACCTGGCCCGCAACTCTGCATGTGCCCTGCTGGGAATTGAACCAGCGACCCTTGATTCACAGGCTGGCACTCAATGACCTTTAATATATCATCTTACTCAATAATACCTTTCAAAGTTTGTAAAACAACTCTTCTAATGGCTTACCTGGACTGATACATTGACTTACTAAGTTTAGATAATTTTATAACTCATTTGTCTATTTGAGGGAAAAAGGGTGATTATGATTGTTCAGTGAAAGACCGAAGGTAAAATTGACAGAACTAATAATGAATATGAATATAGGAAAAGTGTTGTCTATGGAAGACCTTTCTTTTTTTTTTTAAAGATTTTATTTTTATTTATTTTTAGAGAGAGAGGGAAAGCGAGGAAGAGAGGGAGAGAAACAGCAATGTATGGTTGCCTCTCACATGGCCCTCATGGGGACCTGGCCCGCAATCCAGGCATGTGCCCTGACTGGGAATCGAACCGGAACCACTTGGTTCCCAGCCCGCACTCAATCCACTGAGCTACACCAGCCAGGGCAATGGAAGACCTTTCTGGAAGGAACCATAATGGTACTAATTTCCACCAGTGTAAGAAGTTATCTACCTCTGCTTTAGAATCATATGGTGGTCTCTTTGTATTCTGTAGACTCAGAATCCATTAACTCTTTTATTATGACTAAAAGCTTAAATAAAACAAAACAAAGGCCACTGCTCTTTGACAAACCCTTTCCCCCGCCATTAGCTCTAAGGATATAACTTAAATGAAGAAGTAGCAGGGTTTAGGTATAATCTACTACTGATGATTATTATTCTCTTTATTCAGGAACAAAATAGTAAAAAGTGGGAGGGCGAGTCAAGCTGGTAGAGTAGGTATTATCATCCTCAAGATACACTAATGATTCAATGGACTTTGTCCCTTTTCATAAATATTCAATTATGCAAATTACCCCCCCACCAAAAATGATGGGATTGTGAATTTCTTTGTATAGTAAGTGTGTGTTACTTTTATTATTTTAATTAAAAAATATACCAGAAATAAAAACAAAATACTATGATTTTCATGGTGATTTTATTTTCTGATCAGATTACCCTTTGGTGCTCCCAAAAGACCATGTGTCATAATACCACCACAGAATTTTATTTCTGTTCAAGTTAGTACATTTCCAGGAAACCTAGAGACTAGAAATAAGCAGTGACTGACAGTCACCAGTCAACCGTGTGAAAGTGTTGTCACATTCATTTGCACTGCCTTCCTCGCTGTGCCTTGAGTTCTTCCAGGATGGAGACCCATCCCACTTCTCTTTGTGTCTCCAGGTCATGGGATAGCGATGCACTCAGTGAATGTCTCCGGAACGAACCCATGAGTTAAGTTCTATACTTCTGAGTTTCTTGCGGGCAGGGTAAATTCCAGGTCTCCATGTGTAACACAGGACTGTGTCCTAAGCTGGCATCCCGCCTCACTGCTGTGTAAACACAGCTGTGAAGTAACCGGGAAGACACGGCAAGGCCCAGCAGACAGTGGGTGCACCCTTCTCGAAGCTCATGCAGGTTGTATTAACACCAACCAGGATTTCTCCTTTAGAAGCTGCTGAACCCCTTGCCTACTTACTTACTGTCAGAACAGCTTAATGTCAACTGTGCTACAACAGAATCCATTGTATTTGACAGACATTCTCCAGTACGTGAGTGAACAATACGAAATAACCCCATACAGCCGGCCAACTCATTCAGCTATGGGAATGTATGTTTCGCAGCTCACTTAACCCGGGTGGGTCCAGCAGGATACCATTCTGATTAAAAAAAAAAAAAAAAAAGAATGTAGACATTCACCAAGGCCCGGCTGCACTGCTTTTATGGTCCAGGCTGCCGATTGGTCATTTTTAGGGGGCCTGGCTGTCATAGAAACCACCCCTCCTCTGCCTAGCAAGGGATCCTCATCCCTTCTCACAGCCGGTTTGCTCAAGATTACAGGAGTTTTTAGATCCCGAATAAAGCTGCCAGCTGCCTTGACAGGCAAATAGATCAGAGGGAGTGGCCTGGGCTAGGAGGGAGAGAGGTGGGGCTCCTGGAGGTAGCAAGGGATAAAACGCTGCAGAGCTGGTTAGATCCTTAGATAAGTGAGCACTACGCAGAGAGGGTTGAGATAGGATAACAGGGAGACCACCAGGGTGGTGTCTGTGAGGGGGTGGCCAAAGGCTGAGGTCACTCGCTGGCTGTGTGCCCCCAGATAGTGTGGTTTAGACAGAAGGGCTCAGCTGCCTGACCCGGCTCTGCCTTCCTATCTAGGTCTCACTCTCAGGGAAAGACTTGCTTCTAGGGATTGGGGAATTGCCATTCAAGACCAGAGACACCTCCGAGAGGTCTAAAGCTGGGCAACCGCTTGGGAACATCTGGGAGATGCTGCTCTGGGAGGAAGACTGGCAATAGGTAACACCAGCCTGCAAAACATCCCAGGCCCAAATCATCTTCTGTATTTCATGGCCCTGAATGCTCGGGTCTCTGCTGAACCCTCACCCGAGTGTTTGAGGCCGTCAATATGACTTTTAGAGTAAATAATAATTTGGCCTTGCTTATAAGGAAGAAGACCCATGTCCCATTTCTGCACACAAGGGGAGAATGTCAAGTTCTTAGGAATTTCAGAAACGTAAGGTCAGCTCGCTCACACATGGATCCCTGATATGAAAAACTTGGCTCTTTTTAAGTGAGCACTGTGGAGTATTGGCCTCTCAGACACCAGCGGAGATTCCAGCTATGAAACGACAGTTTGCTTGTCAGAGCTTGGCTGAAACGTCTGTTAGGTTAAGGACATCTGATAGTGCTCAGTCAAGTGAACTGCGGGGAAAAATGGGAAACCGTTCCCCACCTGCTGCGTACCTCTCGGGTGACCAGAGCCGAGCCTGGCTCCTCGTCCTCGCGCTCTCTGCAGCTCCCTGGCACTTCCCGGTGACCGACAGATCTGTAGTGCGTTATGTCCAACGTAGTAGTAATTCGAACGGGCTTCTCGCCTGTGGATAAACCAGTTTTGTCCCTATACGGCATTCATCTCAATGTTCCTTTCTTCCTTATAAATTTGTGCTGTTTTGATTTTGCAGATGAGGAAACCAAGTCCCAAAACTGTTATATGGTCACAATTCACCCCAAATGTAAACATAGGTATGTATTCAAGTGTGGAGATTAACCATGACGCCACAGCAAACACTTCGCCTCTTAAGCTACAGCTGCTATTTTGTCAATACTGTGCATTAACCTGCAAAATGTGTGGCTGCGTTTCTTGTCTACTTGGGAATGTGGAGAAGTCGTTTGTAAAAGGCCTTTGGCAGGCTACCGTGTCAGGCCCCGGGGGAGAATTTCTCAGGCTTTGCAGGGTATCCGTTATCTGAGCTGTTATCTGAGCTGCAGGGCTGGGAGGTCTCTCTGGCTCCGCTGGGGGAGTCGGGATGGCAGTGCTGGTAGTGCCAATAGCAGGGTCTGTCTCCTGGGCTGGCAGGAATTAAGTGGAATGAGGCCTATAGCTTTTTTGGCTGGGGTTCAGGGCCGCGTTCCTCTCCAACAGGGAGCCAGGGTGAAAACCAGAAGCTGGGCAGGAGGCCAGTCAGATCAAATGGCAGCTCAGTTCCCAGGGGTCTCAGTTCACCTCCAGGCACGCTGGACAGACTACTTCCCAATTCTGCTCGCTCCGGAGAAGGAAGCTTCTCACAGTGACAGACTGAGCCACCTCAAGGCTCAGGCTGGGTAGTCACAGATGAACAAGGATGGTCACTACCTTTCACAGACTTAGGGTTTCTTATAAAAATATACCTGTTGATGGTAGAAAATACAAGAAAGGATAAAGAGAAAAAGTTAGAATTAACTAGGAATTTAAGGACTTCCATTCCAAGCTTTTTCCTCTCTACCTATTTATTTATTTATTTTTTAAATATTTATTTATTTTTAGAGAGCAGGGAAGGGAGAGAGAAAGAGAGGGAAAGAAACATCAATGTGTGGTTGCCTCTCACATGGCCCCCACTGGGGACCTGGCCTGCAACCTAGGCATGTGCCCTGACTGGGAATCGAACCAGCAATCCTTTGGTTCGCAGCCTGGGCTAAATCCACTGAGCTACACCAGCCAGGGCTCTCAGTACCTATTTAATGAAGACAACATTATATATAGTATTTATTAAACTGTTTTTCCACTCAATATTTCGTGTACATTTTCTGAAATCATTAAATGTACATTTTTAGCAGAAATAATAGTTTTCTTTCTTTTTTAAGGAAATATTGTATTTATTTATTTTTAGAGAGACGAGGAGGGAGTGAGAAAGAGAAGGGAAGAGAAACATTGATACGAGAGAGGAACACTGATAGGTTCCATGTGCCCCAACTGGGAACTGAACCCACAACCCAGGCATGTGTCCTGACTGGGAAGCGTAGCAGTGACCCTTGGGACTGCAGGACAATGCTCCAACCGAGCCACACTGGCCAGCCCATACTGTTTTCTTATTATATACTTATACGGACAGTTGTCTAAGTTGATGTCACACCCGTTTGTGTAATTGATTCTAACCGTAATCATTTAGGAGTCGAGAGGGATATGCTAGTCATCCCGTCATTCTCATTCTACAGATGCAGGAGCTGATGTCCAGTTTCATTCCGTGATTTGCAAGTGTAAACATGGTAGTTTTAAACAGAGCTCAGGCTGAAATCGCTCAGGATACTTTCTGCTGTGCAGTGACACCCTGAGTTATTTATTTCACATGCACAGGACTCGTCTGCCCTGCCAGACTCTGAGCTCCTTGAGGGCAGAACGACACGATGCCTTTGCTACTTCAGGTGCGGCTGTGACAGCATCATTTGGGAACCGGCGAGAAATGGAGGATCCCAGGCTCCACCCCAGGCCTGATGAATCAGGACCTGCATTTAACAAAATGCCTGGGTGATTTGTGTCCACACCAAAGTTTGAGTAGCACTGAGGGGAATGGTCGTTAAGCACCTGTGATGGTTATGGTGTTTATGTCCCCTCCCAAATTCCTATATGGAAACCTAGTCCCCAGCCCAGTGGTGTTCGGAGGAAGTCTTTGGAAGACGATTAAGTCATGAGGGCCGAGCCCTCCACCTATGAACTGGGAAAGTGGGTCCTCACCAGAAACCAAGTCTGCTGGCCCCCAGGTCTTAGACTTACCAGCCTCTAGATCCATGAGAAATATATTTCTGTTGTTTGTGAAACACCCAGTCTCCGGTATTTTATTACAGCAGCCCCAATGGACTGAGATGGTGGTGTTCATTGAGTCTTCTGTTCACAGCAATGCAGACTCACTCCAAGTACCTTAATGCAGAAATGGGAGTGGTAGACTTTGTTGGAAAAGACACTGGTATGTTATGTGGAATTAAAAACTGGACTTTGGGGATTAAGCCACAGGGACCTTAGAAATAGGGGACCTTTTCAATGGGGCTCTACCATACAGGTGACACCTAGTCACAGTGTCAAGTAGCACAGCTACTGGTCCCGACCCCCACAGCCATATGCCATTCCCAGAGCTGGAGGAGCATTGAGAAGCAGGTTCCATTACAGAAGTTGTCTGCTGTAATTTTTCAGTTAAAGTGGTCACATGTTTTTTGCTAATAATTGGGCATAGAAGTATGAGAAGAGCCTATTTCTAGTCTTTCCCCTACTGCAGCCCCTGCTTCTCTGATTTTCTTTGCTGCAACTTCTCCATCAGCGAGAACGTATGTTTTAGCGACTGCAGAGATGAACACTTTGCTGGTGACACGCAAATGTGCTTCCAGCTTGAATCTCTTTGCTGGGTTCCGGCCTCCTATCTCCAAATGTTCTCTCCCTGCTTAAAGGTCAGCGTGGCCAAAATTGGGTTCATCATATGTCCCTCCCAATTTCTTTAGTTCTATCAAGATGCTACTGTTTTCCACGACAACTAGCATCTATGGCTTCCTCTTGTTTTTCAAATGCCAAATCTTGAACTTGAAACTGTGAATTTCTTTACTTCTCCCTTCCCTTCCTACTGCCAACCAGAGTGCACATTTTCATCTACTCTTTCTTCGATCATGGCCTGTCCCCTTGCCACACCCCTCCCCTCGTCCAATCTTTGTGTCTTAACATTGCGACGTGGGTTTTTCTTAGCCTCCACTTGCAGCACCCGCTACCCACCTCAGCAAACGTTTAATATTATTTCAGGACATTTTATGTAGGTCTGAGGTTGTGACCACAAGATAACATTGGTAACTCAGAGATCCCCGTTGCCAGTGATCTGCTTAAATATGTGAAAAAAAATATTTTTCTAGAAATATTCAATGAGACAGATAGCCAACTCTATTAGAAATAGTGTGGCGTTTACATAAAGAACTATATGTTTAGCATAACCGTTAACATATTAAAGGAAAAACTGTTCCCTCTACTCACCAACACTTCTGACACCAAGTCTGTGGGTTCCACACCAGGCCATTGTCCAGCTCTCTGGAGACCAGCTGGGTGTCCTGTAATTCAGTTATGACATTAAGTACCTGAAGTTAGTGCAGATCCCACAGGGGATGGGCTGTGACCCACAAGACTGCACCCCGCCCCCTTCAGATGCTAATTGCAAGTTCAGGTTGGTACCTGGCTTCAGACTGAACGGCTGTAAATCAGAGATTCCCAGGACCCCCTCCTCAGGTTTGATAATTCGCTGGAACGGCTCACAGAGTTCAGGAAAAGCGCTTCACTTACTAGATTCCTGTTTCTTTACAGAAGGTTACAACGCAGGAACAGCCAGATGGAAGAGGTGCAAAGGGCAAGCTCTGAGGGAAGGGGTGCAGAGCTTCCCTGCCCTCTCTGGGCATGTCATCCTCTGAGCACTTGTACGTTTTCAGCAACCTGCAAGCCCTGGGAACCTCTGTAGTCAGAGTTTTAATGGAGGCTTTCTTAAGTATGCACAATTGATTAAATCATTGGCCATTAGTGGTTAACTCAGCCTCCAGCCCCTCCCCAGAAGTCTGGGGGGGCAGTGAGGCTGAATGTTCTGGCCCTCTGATCACCTGCTTGGTTTCCCTGGAAACCAGCCCCCTGCTCCCCGACTCCTTCATCCCCGCTGAGGAAGCTATTCTGGAGCTCCCAGCCACCAGTCACCTCACTAGCATGCAAAAGACATTTTACTTCTGATAATTCCACAGGTTTTAGAGCTACAAGCTAGGAAACAGGGACAAGACCAAAATATATATTTGTTTTTATATTGCAATATCACACCTGTTAATTTTAATTTTTTATGTTGAAATAATTTCAGGCTTCCAAAAAAGTTACAAAAATCATAGTTTCCATGTGCCCTTTACTCAGCTTCCCCAAATATTAACGTGTTATAACCGCAACACACTAATCAAAACCAGGAAATTAACATTGAAACAGTATTATTAACTAATCCACAACCTTTATTCTTGTTTTGCTCTTTGCCCCACTAAAGTGCTTTTGATGGCCCAGGATCCAATCCAAGACTCTGCACTGCGTTTAATTGGCATGCCTCTTTAGTTTCCTCTAATCCGGGGCAGTTCTTTGGGTTTCCTTTGTTGCTCATGACCTTGATGCTTTGGAAGAGTTCTGGCCAGTTATTTTTTTAGGATGTCTTTTAATTTGAGTGTGTCTATTGTTTCCTCATGTTGAAACATGAACGTTGAATTATGCTTTTTTTTTTTTGGGCAAGAACACCACCAAAGTGATGTAATAGTTTTCTCAAGTGCATCATGTCCGTCAGCAGGTCTGCGATGTTGATGGGTCTCATCGCCAGCGGTGCCAGTTTGGATTGCTTGGTGAAGAAAGGTACCTGCAAGATTCCTGCCCTCGAACTTACCATTTCCCCCGGGTGACTAGTATGTGTTTTGTGGACAGATATGCTGAGCGGAGGAGGAGACCGAGTGGGGCCCTCAGGCTGTCGGGTGGGGACCAGGCGGTGGCGCTGTGCCCGAGTGGAGAGCATTGCATGCTGGAGGAAGTGCTCTCCCAGGGGGAGAATCATGAAGATCTAAACGTAGTGGGTTATGGAATGACCAGGTAAGGGAACAGAAACTGCAAATTTGGAAATGAGAGGACTTCTGCTGTAATATGTAGTCAGGCCGTGGCGGCGGTGAAGAACACCCATTCTAAATTTCGTACGCTGTCCTCATCTATTAATCTTTTTCTGCAGAGTACTGAAGGAAAAAAATTAAGAATCTATTTTCTAGACTCTAAACAAATACAGACTGAAGGAGTTCCGTTTTTATTTTCAAGATCTTTCCTTCGGTTCTGCAGAGGGAGACTGCGGCTCTTTGTCTCCGGATTAACGCTGATGTCCGTAGCAGCACTATGTCCAGACGGTAGACAAGTACAAAATGAGGTGGATCTCTTTCCCGTTCTTCACAAGGTTTGTTTGCTTGGCAGCCCCAGTGTCTTTTATCATCCTTCTTTTGAACATCTAGAGTGTCAGTTAGTGGTGAGCTGTGCTTATCATTTTGTAATTAGCAGGGCAGGTGTGCATGGGACCGTGAGCCGGAGACAGGAGAACGTGTCTAAATGCTGAGTTGATTAGCGTCGATTTGGTTCATAGTGAAGCCTGCCATGTTTGAAGAAAAATAAATATAACTTAAAGGCAAAGAAACACTAAACACCCAGGTAATTTATGGTGAAGCATACTTAGTTTATGATTTTGGTTAATACATACTTTAACTAGAACAGTGTTCTGCACTCATTTTTATTAAATACTGTAGGTGTTTGCTGGGGCATGAGGTAATAACCCAAATACAATTAAAATGACCATAAAATTAGGGTCTCCACGTAGGCTCCCAAGGATGGGTCTGTTCGAGGCTTCTAGTCATCAGCATTGGGTGGTCCGCTATTGGTGCATGATGCTTAAATAGAGCTTTTTCCCCTTAGGTCTGTAAGGTGTTAAGGTGTTTTTATAAAACCCCATAAACCCTCGTTAAACACTTTTTTTTTTCATAAAGAAAACTTAAATCTTTACTTGACGTGTTTTCTGTGGCACTATTTTGGCATTTTAACAAGTCCTTTAAAGAATCACTCTAATAATTGCATACACCTTGGGGTGGGGGTGAGGGGCATTTATTCAGGTCTTCGTACATCAAACTGCCTGACTCACTAAGCAACAAACACAGAATTTTGGTACATTTTAATTTAATAAGGGAAAAAGATCAAAAGAATCTCCAGGTGGAGAAAGTTAGGCTAATTTGGGTATTGCATATTAACTGATTGAAAGGAAGGTTTGACTACTGACTGAATTAACTATGATTCAAATATATTAGATTATTTACTACAGGGAGGGCTTCCTAAACACTAAAGAAGAAATAGCAGCACTTGTCCTCGCCCTGACACTCCTCATTCCCTTCCCCTGCTTTGTATTTCCTCCATAGCACTGGCCCCTTTGAACACAGTGGGTACTTTCTTTGTTGTGCCTGTTACATGTCGTCTGTTTGCATGTAAGCTCCCTGAGAAATGGGCTTTGTCTTTTTGTTTACTGTTGTATATTTAATGTCCAGGAGAGTGTTGGGACATAACGGCACACAATCAATATTTGTGGAAGGAAGGTAAGAAGGAAGGGAGGGGAGGAAGGAAGGAAGGAAGGAAGGAAGGAAGGAAGGAAGGAAGGAAGGAAGGGAGAAAGGGAGGAAAGGGGGGAGGAGAGGAAAGGAAGAAGGGAGAGAGGAGGGAAGGAGTGATTAATTACATTTCATTTATGTTCCAAGATATAGCATAAACTTCAGTGTTCTCAGAGTCCAGACTTCACGTGAATGTATGTTCTCTTACTTAGAGATCTCATTTTTCTCCCCTTTCACTCCACATCTTGAATCACAAAATCTTGGCATCATTAGGAATAATATTTGTGTGTTTTAGGAATGATGTGAGGTCAGACCATGGTTTCTCAATGATGTCATGAAGCAGTATTCCATATAAATGCATCTGCACTCTAGAATTTCTTCCAAGTAGAAACAGGTGGTTATGTTAACTTTTTTTCAACTTTAAAAGAAAAAAAAACACTTCAGTTTTCAAAGCAATGATGATCTTTGCAGACTCTGTTTCTTAAAAATATGTAATTGGGAGGATGATTCTGGGAAGACGGTGGAAAAGGAAACACCAGATACCTGTCTTCTCAGCTAGACAACAGTCGTACTGGCAGAATATGTCAGCTGTAACTATTTGGGAACTCTGGCGTTTCCTGAAGGCTTGCAGCTTCCTGAGGAGGGGTTGGCCACTAAATTGCAGTTAATGTCAATCAACTCCAACTCAGCCCAGTACAGCTCCCTCATCTCCTATTCCTCAGCCAAGGGAGGCAGCTGTGCATATGATGCTGAACAGCTTGCAGGAGCCAGGATGGGCATTAAGGACCCTGTCCTCTGCTGAAGATCTGGGTCTGACTGGTGCTTCTGATCACGGAGGTGCAGACCCAGAGGTGGCCGGCCATTGCTGCACCAGCACTCCTCCTTGGTGCAAGCCTCTTTCACACTAGCTCCAGTGACTTTCAGGCGGTTTGATGAGCTGACTCTTTCTTTTTGTTATGCCCTCTCCTTCTTCATTTTCCTCTTTTTAAAAAAAAAAATCAAACTTCTTAAAAAATTTTTATTTTTTGATGAGAGAGAGAAATATTAATTTGTTGTTCCACTTATTTTATGCATTCATTGGTTATTTCTTATATGTGTCCTGACTGAGGATTGAACCCACAGCCTTGGCATATAAAGACAATGCTCTAACCAGTTGAGGTACTGGGCCAAGGCTGTTATTTTCCTCTTTTGGGACCCAGGCAATAAAGACTATGACTTCAAAAGTAACTGGAAAAGAAAAAGCAGCTGCACGTCCAGGAGAAATTAGAAAGTCATTGCACATGCCCAGGGAAGGCTCAGGCTCAGAAAGGGTGTGCAAAGACATTACGTTTATACCTCAGGCTGATCCTCAGCAAGGAGAGAGTGTGCAGCAATGAAAGCAAAAACAAAACAAAACAGTAAACCCTTGAGGAAATAGAAGAATCTGATTTCAAGAGATACCACATTGTTAGATTCAAATATTCACTTTTTTCAACAAAGAAATCTCAAGACATATAAAGAAACAGGAATTTAATTCCCATTCAAAATAAATAAATAAATAAATGGGACTACCCTTGAGGAAGACCAGAGAGCAGACCTACTAGACAAAGACTAAAACAAGTGTCCTAAAAGATTCTTAAAGAACTAAAGGAAGAGGTGCCGAACGTCAAGAAAACAATGTATGAACAAAATGGAAATATCAATAAGAAAATAGAAAGCCCCAAAAGAAGACAAAAAGTTCTAGAACTGAAAAGTACAATGACCGAAATGAAAAATTCACTGGAGGGATTCAAAGGTAGTTTTAAACAGACAGAAAAAAGATTCAGCAAACACTGAAACAGGACAATTGAAATGATCAAGTCTGAGGAACAGGAAAAAACGATCGGAGAAAAGTAAACAGAGTCTAGGAAACCTGTGGGACAACCAAGTGGACCAACTTACACTTTGTGGAATCCCAGAAGGAATTTAGAGATAAGGAGACAGAGATAAATAATCTATTATCCAGCAAAAATGCCCTTCAAAACTGAGGGACAAATTAAGATATTTCCAGATAAACAAAATCTGAGGGAGTTTGTTACCATAAGACCTGCCCTAAAAGAAATCCTAAAGGGACTCCTGAAAGAAAAGGACACCAGACAATAACTTGACTCCACATGAAGAAATACAAATCAGTAAAGGTAAACATATGGGCAGTTATTAACATTAGTTTTACTGTAATAATAATATATAACTTCACTTTCTGTTTTCCACCTGATTTAAGAGATGGTCTAAAAGCTAGTATTATTGTAATTTGTTTGTAACTCTACATTTTGCTTTTTACATAATTTCAAGAGACTTATACATCTATCAAACAATTATTAGCTTATGTTTTTGGACACATAGCATACAAAGATATAATTTTGTGACATCAATAACAAAATAAGAAAATCTGGGTATGGGGTTGTAAGTGAGCTGAGTTTTTGTATATTTTTGGTGTTAAGCTGGTATAAATTCTAATTAGCGTGTTGTTACTTTAGGATGTTAAATGTAATTCCCATAGTAACCACAAAGAAAAGCTATAGACTATGTATAAAAGGAAATTAGAGAAAATTAAAATGTTTCACTATAGAAAATGAACTACATATAAAAGAGACCATAATGCAGGAAATAAGGGGCCAAGAGAACTATAAGTCTTGTTGTAGAAAGGCAAATACCGTAAGGCAAATAGCAAAAGAAGTATCTTCTTATCAGCAATTACTCTAAATCTAAAAAGCAGAGATTATCAGGGCTACTGTCTCAGTTGCTGACCAGCCAGGCAGCATCTGCCCAGCAGAGCTGACCTTGCCTGGCAGAGCTGCAAAGGCATGACCCCTGCGCAGGAGAACCGTGCAGATGCCGTTGCCCTTGTGGGTCTGGAAGGTGGGACTGCCGTCATAGTGGCAGAGCAGCGCACAAAACAGGTTTATATTTGGGTCTTCGGATTAAATAGAATTTTTCTTGCTACATTTTGGATTTGCTTGGGCCCCATCGGCCCTTTCTTCTTTCCCTTTGCTCACCTTTAGAATGAGGGTGTTTGTCCTATGCCTGTCCCTTTATTGTATTGTGGAAGCACTTGACTTTTCTGGTTTCATAGGTTTATACCTGGACAGGAATTTTGCCTCAATATGAATTTTACCTTAGATGATATTTTAGATCAGAGTTTGGACTTTAGACTTCGGAGTTGATACTAAGATGAGTTAAGATTTGGGGGCTGTTGAGGTGGAATGAGTGAATTTTGCTTCTGAGAAGGACATGAATTTGGGGGACCAGGGGCAAAATGTTATGTACTAAATGTTGGTCCTCCTCCCCAAATTTATTTGTTGAAGCCTTAACCCCCTAGCATGGCAGTATGTGGACATGACCTCGCTAAGGAAACAATTAAAGTTAATGGGGCAATAGGGGTGGGGCCCTAATCCAATAGTATTGTGTCCTTAGGAGACACCAGTGAGCTCTCTCTCTCTCTCTCTGTCAGTGTGCACAAGAAGAGTTCATGTGAGCACACAGTGAGAAGGTGGCATGGCAGTCTGTAACAAGGGGGAGAGTTCTGGCCACAGGCCCGCGCTGTTAGCACTTTGCTCTTTGACTTCTAGTCTCCAAAACGGTGAGAAAAATAAATGTCTGTTGTGGAAGCCACCCAACCTATGACAGTTTATTATGACATCTTGGGCTAAGACAAAGACAAATGAAAATGAAAGCACAACATACCAAAACTTATGGGATACAATAAAAGTAGTGGTAAGGGGGAAATTTATGGTTATACATACTTAAACTAAAAACACCAAAAAAAAAAAATCTCAAATCAACAATTTTAACTTTACAGCTTAAGGTACTAGAAAAAGAAGAATAAAGAAACACTAAATTAGCAGAAGGAAAAGAGAAATGAAATAGAGAATAGAAAAGCAATAGAGAAAGTTTGTGAAACCAAAGGCTGGTTCTTCAAAATCACCAAAAAATTTGACAAACCTTTAGCTAGATTGACTAAGAATATGTAATAGAGAAGACTCAAATTACCAAATTCAGAAATGAGAGTGAAGACATTACTACTGATTTTATAGAATGAAAAGGATTATAACAGAGTGTTATGAATGACTGTATGCCAGGAAATTGGATAATTCAGATGAAATAGACAAATTCTTAGAAACACAAAACCTACAAGACTAAATCATGAAGAATGAGAAAATCTGAGTAGACCTATAACTAGTAATGAAATTGAATCAGTATTCAAAAACAGGAACAGCCCTGGACCTGATGGCTTCTTGTGAATGCTACTAACCATTTAAAGAGGAATTAACAACAATTCTTCTTAAACTTTCCCAAAAAATTGAAGAGGAAGAAAAGCTTCCTAACATATTCTGTGAGGCCAGCATATCCTTCATAACAAAGCCAGACAAAAAAACTACAAGCAAAAAAAGGCAGGAAAATATCTGTCATGAACATTGATGTAAAAATTGTCAACAAAAAAATAGTAAACTGAATTCCACAGTATATTAAAAGATTTAGATACATATACGACTAAGTGGTATGTATTCCTGGAATATAAGAGTGATTTAACATAAAATCAACCAATGTGATAGACTGCATTAACAGAATGCAGGAAAAAATCTATATGATGATCTCAGTAGATGCAGGAAAAAGCATTTTACAAAATCTAACACCCTTTTATGATAAAAACACCCAACAAACTACGAATAGAAGGAAATCATCTCAGCATAATGAAAACAATGTATGAAAAGCCCACAGTGAATGTTATTCTCTATGATGGAAGATTGAACACTTTTCCTCTAAGATCAGGAGCACAGCCTGGCTGCTTTAGTCACTTCTTTTTAACTCAGTACTGGAAGTCCTAGCCAGAGCAATTAGGCAAGAAAAAAATAAAATAAAATGCATCTAAATTTGAAAAGAAGAAGTGAAGTTATCTTTGTTCACAGATCAGGTTTTACTCATATATGTAAACTATTTCTTTGCCCAAGGCTCTACAAAGATATATTTTAAACATTTTTTCCTGGCTCAGTAAGTAGAATTTCTCTAGTCTGTATTTATTTGTAAAGAAGCCCTTCCAGATCCCTGGTCTTATGCATGTAGCTCCATTTTAGTTCCTGGTGTGGCATGTAGGGTGGAGGGTGGGGGGCACAAGGCCTACCTTTGATTCCCTTCTTTTCCCAGACTTAAAACTCTAGTTCCTAGAGTTAGTCTCATCACTGGTTTTTACTACTTAGCGAGCCCCATATCTTTGGCTTCAACTTACCGATTGTCTAAGTTTGCTAGGTCTGCTGTAACCAAGCACCACAAATTGGGTGCTTAACAAAAATTTAGCATCTCACAGTTCTGGAGGCGATGTCAGCAGGGTTGGTTCCTTCCAAGGACTAGGAAGAAGAATCTGTTTCATGCCTCTCACCTAGCTTCTGGTTGCATTGTTGGCAACCTTTGGTGTTCTTGGTCTGTAGGGGCATCACACCACTCTCTGCCTTCATCTGTACATGGTGTCCTACTGCATGTGTGTACTTGTGTCTAAACTTCCCCTCCCTATAAAGATAACAGCATATTGGATTAGGGGCCCACCCCACTCCAGCATGACCTTATCCTGACTTAATTAATTACATCTGTAGTCAACCTTTTTCCAAACCACATTCGGAGGTACTGGGGGTTAGGACTTCAATGTATGAAGCCCTGTGTTTGGGGAGGACAGTACTTAGCCCATAATACTCTTCAGATTCCTTCTTTACTTCTAGACCTGCATATTTCTCTTTTTAAATTTATAACTCAACTATTCAATTTTGTTTCATTACACTGTTTCATTCATCATAGGTGTGTATTTGAAGTGAAGGGGACATGTCCCACATCAGCACAATTCACTCATTGGCTGGAATTTGGTTCTTCCATGATTTAAATGGTGAGAAAATTTTAAAAAGAAGCACTCATTAATATTCCACAAGAAATTAAATAATCCATGGCATAAAAGAAGGAATAAAACATTTTTTAAATTATTGTCAATAAAGAAAAGGTAGGTTTGCAAAATAACCAAAGAGAACTTCTAGAAATGAAAAATATAGTGATTGGAAATACAAATCACAATGGATAGATTAAATTATATGTTAGACACAACTGAAGAAAGAGTTAGTGAACTGAAAGAAAAATCTGAGGAGATAATATGAATGCAGCAGAGGGGGGAAATGAAAAAAAGTAAGAGAGGGATTAAAAATATAAATTTTAATTTAAAATTAATTGAATTTCAATTTAAAAATTAAAATGAGGAGATCTAACATTTGCTTCATGAAGAGTTCCAGAAGAGGTGTTGGAAGGGATAGAGAGAACTGGCAATTCTGTATATAAACAGGTAATTTTTCAGAAGTAAGAAAGGCATTGATTTAGAAAATGCCGACAGTGTTTAATTCTGTATTAATCAAGATTTGACACAATTGGGTCTTGCTTATCCCGACTGCCTAGGGAAGGGGAGTCTAAGGAAGCCCTTACTTTTGTGTTGGTATTTCTGGGAAAAGATTTTCTTGACAAAGAGGTTAAATCCACTGGCTATGAGGGAAAAAGACTTGTCTGAAGACTTTTCATATTTTCCTCCATTTTCAAATCAAAGTATATTACAATAATACAATTTATGCCCTGTTAGTTGTTGGATGATAATTTATCAAGGTAGAATTTACTGCATTTGTGCTACTGAGCAGGTTCATGAACAAAATAATATTGTAAATTCAGCTTTGTCATCAAAGGACATTTAGAAAATGTTTGGACTGAAGCTGTGGCCATACATACTTAGGGTGTGTTTTATAATGCTTAGCTAGTGTGTGGTTCTTATTCCGAATGTAATTCTTGTTTTGAAATTTAAATAATAAACAGTATTTTATACATATTTTTGCTTAAAGTCACATTTTGTCATATTTGGCTGCAAAACAGATGGTGGAATCCGCACGGTGCCTATCCAATGGAAATAGGACCAGGACCACACAACACGATTCCACTGTGTCATTTTGTTCAATGTGGCTTCAAGAAAATAAACTCTTCTCACCACAAAAACTTGCTTGTCATTTCCCACTTTTTAAAATGATTGCTGCTAACTTCATTTCCAGCACCTTGTCCCTTTTCTAACCGTTGTCTACTCTCAAGTGACTTGAAGATTTGTTTATTTTGCTTTGGAATCCTTCACTCTTCATTTTTTTTTTACCACATTTCTAACTATAAAATGCATATTATTAAAACATGTTGAGCCTTTGGGATAGTTTGATGTTGGTAATGTAAGATTTTTGGCTCATTCATTCAGAATTTTGTGGTATTTGTATTTTCAGTATATTTGATATTTTTCTATGTGTTTTAACTTTTAAAGATTTTCTTTTAGCACATAATTGAGGACTAACTTCTCAATTCTCCAGAACATTCAGCATAGACTTAATTCAGGGTTTTTTTCCTTAAAGCCTGTTTTTTAGGCAGTGTATTTGTGAGCATGTGCAATCCAGGAGTCTTAAATTTTCTTTATGGTAAGTCAAGATGCAGGACTCAGCTTCAAAACAGGCATGAATTATTTCCAGATCTCTTAAATAGGTGGGAGACAGTAATAGCATAAATTTCCTTGCAAAAGCAGAAGAGCAAGACATGGGCAATCAATCGTTATGGAGTCCATTTCCAATCCTTCATGGCCTACACTTTCTAAACGGTAACACCCTAAATGGGACACGACATTCTAATTAGAATTTGGTACATAATATTGTTGAGGGGAAACTTTAAATGTTTATCATTTATTTTAATGTAGTCCTATATCATATAAGTTTCTCATTTGTGTGTTTCTCAACTTTAGCACTATTGAAAATGTAGGCCAGATAGTTTGCTCTTATGGGAGTTCTGCTGTGTGCAGAATCCCTGGCTTCTGTGCATTAGCTGCCAGTAACGCCCTCCCCACTCACAACTGTGAAAAACATCTCCAGATGTCACCAAATGTTCCTTGTGCCACAAAGTCATCCCTGGCTGAGCACAACTGGTTTAGGGTGTTGTGTTGCTAAATCATTCCGGTCAAGGTCAAGTCTAGTCTTGCCCCTTGTTTCTCAGTTGTTTTCTTTTGTACTTAACCTTTCCTGTCAATTGTGCTTTATTCTGCATACGAATTATTTATTTTGGTTTCTAAATATGTACTTTTTTTGTCTTTTCATTTTCCATCTTCTTTTATAGGAAATTTATCCATTTCATCAAAGTCATTTGATAGTCACTTTTAACAGAACACAAACGACTGTATATTTTCAGTTTCTTTACTCTGGACATTAGTAAACATAAGAAATGTAAGGTTTATCCCTACAACACACGGGTGGGAAGGTTTTCCAAATCTATATTGTATCATGGATAAATGCCCTTTGATCGCAACCTCCTATTGGTCATTCACTTCTTTAAAATACAGGTGGCCCCAAACCTACTTTTCTAAATGTTTTTAACTTTGTTTTGTGAAATAATCAAAATGCCTTATCAAAATCAGGAGAGACAATCAATTGTCTTTCAAAGTTGCTTCTTCACAGAGTCATACTGGTTGCTCGCTAGCGACTGAGTGGAATCGCCCTTGGATTCCCCAGGAGAGCGTTGCCAAGCCTGTGTTCTGTTGTGAAAAGGGCCTGCTGAGAATGGCTGGGGTCTGTCACTAAACGCCTTCCTTAGGAGTCACAGATAGTAAGAAGTGGCACCTCTTTTATAGACTCAGAAATGTTTATGGTTGGGCAAGGTTAAGTCTCTTTCCTCCCAGACTTCTTCCATCTCTCCCTGCCATTCTTTCTTCATTCATTTACTGTGCATTTACCTACTTACTCACCTAACAACTACAGATCACTTGCTATGTGTCAGACATTGAGAGCACAGTGGTGAAAACCAAGGGACCTGGCCTCCAAGTGGAAGGTAGATGGATATGGGGAGCGGTGAGGAGGAGGACAAGTGACAGTTACTTGTACTACAATGTGGAAAGCGTAGGGGTAAAAGGGAGCACGGCTTTATAGGGATATACGGTGGGGGGGGGTACTGCCAGGTAGTGCTTCTCTGAAACTGATGCCCAAGTTCAGGATTACAGGTGGAGTCAGAATTCTTTGGAAGAAAATGCGGGAAATCTATTACAGGTGAAGGGAGAGGAAGGAATGAAGGCATGATCGGGGAAAGGGGAATGGCTCAGTGCGCTGGGAAGTTCTCCTCTTTGATTGGAACTAGTCTGAGGAGACACTGAACAAACTAGAAGACCACCCATGATTTATATGAATATAGTTACTGTCCACACTCACGGCTGTGTTTCCCTCCCAAATTTCTACTTTTAATGGGAATAGCTAACCAATGCCACGGTATTTTTGAGTGAACCTTTCTTAAGGGAGACATAGTTTTTCTAATGGAATATTACACACACAAAAAACCCTGTTGCTTCACATAATGACCCTGCTTTCAAGTTGGCATTAATTTATTCTAATATTCCCTTAGGCTTTCAATACCACGTTGTACTAGTTTATACCCATATTTTAAATTAAGTCCCACCTAGTGAAAAAAGAAGGCAGCTACTATATAACCGCTGTTTAAGTCCCCCGGAAATTGATGTTCTCTCTCATTTAGTCACAGTCGCTCTGCTCTTCTTACTTCTAGGTCTTTTTTTTTTTTTCTCATTTCTTATTGTTTAGCGTATCCTTCCCTTTCCTCTGGCCTTAGGACTCCTGCCTTTATCCTCCCATATTTGTTATATATGGGACTCAGTTATATTTGTTGTTCTCTAAGAGGATGAAGAATCAGATCACAAAACATAAATAATCCTCACATCTGCTTGCAAATGAGCAGAATCATTTTCATACCAGTTTATTATAGTTGAGAACAAAGACTAATCTTGCTGATTTTTATTGAGTAATCTGAAAAAAACATTAAACCAGGACATCAATCACTACCTCAAAATAGGAAGCAATTATTGCCACATACTTTGCAGATAAAGAAAGGAGTAAAGGCAAGAAGTAAAGTTATAGACGGTTTGTAGGAAGTAGATCAGGAACCTATCCATCAAGCAGGATGCACTGAATTGCCTCTGGGTATGGTTTATCAATAATATATAAACTATTCCAATTATATTCTCTCAAATGACCTTTCTTATAGTTGAAAGACTGTGGTACATTTTCTTTTATATTTCAGTAATTATATAGTTGATATTTCTAGAATTTGCATTGGAATGATGCAATTTGCCATCATAAAGAAACTCTCCTTAAAAAAAAAAGAAAGAAAGAAACTCTCCTTGATATCACAGCATGTGCTGAAAATCCTCTCGTGGGAAGAATTGGTTCACACTGCTAGGCATGAATATCTAAAGTAGCCTGGGAAAAGAAGTTGGCCGGAGGCAGAATTATGGTTCCCCAACAACATCCATGCCCTAACCTCTGAAACCTGTGAACATGTTCTGTTACATGGCAAAGAGAATTCAGGTAGAAGACAGATTTAAGGTTCCCAATCAGCTAATTTTAAAATGGGGAGACTATTGGGGAGGATCTGGGTGGGTCCGGTGTAAGCCTAGGGGTTCTTAAGGTAAAAATGGGAGGTAGGAGAGGAAGCAGTGTCAGAGTGGTGTGATAGGAGGAAGACCCAACTGGCCATTGCTGGCTCTGAAAACGAGGGAGCCCCCCAGCCCCAGGATGCAGGCAACCTGGAGAAGCTCGGGAAGGCAAGGAAATGAGTCTAGCTTAGAGCCTCCAGAAAGGAATGCCATCTGTTAACACCTTGGTTTTAAGCATTGAGACCTGTGTCAGACATCTGACCTCCAGAACTGTAAGATAATAAATTTATGTTGTTTTTAAGCCACTATATTTGTGGTAAGTTGGTATATAGCAGCAACAGACAACCAATACAGAATTGCAGAGAGGGAATTGAGGTGAGATGGAGAATTCATCCAAGTGGATTCAGCCATCACCCGATTCTCTTGTAATTTAGAAAAAACATGTAACCAGAACTAGACCCCCAGAGCAGCAATGAAGATCTCTTCTAACTAGGCATACAGGCCCCTCTAACTGGACATGTATACCTGTCAGTGATGGCAAAATGACACTTGATGCAAGCTAAATGTGCCCAAATACAGGACTTACATTTTGCTAAATTCAGTTCACTCTCCTCAGTTATTTACCCAATTTCCTACAGTCACATAGTTTTTTGCTCTTCTTTTTAGGGGAAGAAAATTTGACCGTACTCAGACCTGCTGACGGCTGATTTTTGATGGTGTCACACCGATCACCAGCTCAATCATCAAAAAAGGTAACGTACGTTATGAGTTCAACATTTCCTATTCAGAATTCTTATTGTCCTGGAGTTTTCCTTTGCTCTGGGGAAATACTGACTTCTAGGATTCTGGCTTAGCAGGATATGTTAGTGTCATTCACTATAGTGTCCCCAAAGCATGACATGCAGTCCCATAGAGTTGAGCATACAAACTGGCACAGACATTTAGCACGTCCAGTGCCACTTTCCTCAGTTACTCTATCAGTGTTGCTGACATTCAGCCCACTAAATATGTGTATAATCCGTGATGTTCTGTTTCAGTAGCAAAGTGACAACTTTCTGCTGTGCAGAGCGTATTTATTTTCTAACATGTCTTTCAGAAGAATTAACAGAAGCACTGAAGGTTTTTTGCTTGCCACCAGGAAAAGGTGTTCTACTGGCTGTGGACTTGAGGACACTTTCTGGGTGTCAAGCAGAGTTATTGATTTCTGTACTTGTCCATCACAGTAACAATAGCTCCTGCCTTTTCTTTCAACCCCTACCCTACGTTTTACACACACACACAAACAACAAAAATGTCATGTGTGTATGCATGTGTGCCCATGCACACTTTTGTTCATGGAACTGTTGAGCTTTGGATCCCTTTTCTAGGTCATGTATGCTAATATTCTCGCTACCACCTCTTATGTACCGCTTGTCTTGTGTGCATTGCTCATGATGAAATGCTAGAGTATTAGATTAAAAGGTCCATTTCAAATGCTAATGCCCTAATTAGATTGTTACTGCAGCTTCCACATATGGCCTTTGAAGAATTTGCTGCTGAAATACCTTCATAATCCATGGTTCAGGATCATCTCTTTCGACCTTGCCCCTTTCATCCTTGCTGGGAGCTGGTAATCTCCCCTCTCACTCCACAGAGAAAAGGTGAATCATCATAAAAAAAAGCTAAATCATCAGAGGGGCGCTTTCTCAACTCTTGTATTACAGCAGTCGTGTGAACTGTAGCAAACTTATAACGCAGGACCCCTGCTCAGCTGACAAAGCTGGTGGAAGCTTTAGCGCTTGTGTCGTTGTTTTAGCACTGGAAAGCACACACACACATTGTCAGCTGGCTTTCTGTCCCCAGGTGGCGGGGTAGGTCGCTTTCAGCCGATGTCCATGGGGTTCTTCCGTGAGCCGATGAGGCCAACACACGGGGCTCCGCTCGGACGCCCAGCGTTTGCTCTTCCCTACTATGTGCCAAGGCTTGGGAGCCGTGCATTTCCCCCGAACTCAGATCTTCTGGCTCATTGTCGGCCCAGTCGTGCCAGAGCTGCTGGCCAACAAAAGCATATAGGGAAAATAAATTTGTCATAGGAAAAGTACAGAAAAGCGATCACTTTCAGGCAGGATTACAGTGAGAACACTGTTAGGCTGCATTTCACTAACGTTAAAAACAAAATGCCTTGCCAAATAGCTTTCCATTTTTTGTGTGTCTGCGTGTGTGTGTGTCAATTAAAGCCCAAGTGTTTGGATACTTCCACTGTATAGCTCGGCCCAAATTCGGTTTTACACAGAAAACCATAGACATTTGCAAGAGCTATTTACCAGGAGCCAGGGTGGTTACATTTTAATCCTTCCCCCACGCCAGACCCTACTGTGTTTTTGCTAGCCAGGTGCGAGAGATGGGGGTCGGCGGTGGGGGCGGTTTGAATTTCAGCAGAGCGTCGCAGGTGTAACGGTGGTCTCAGAGAAACACCTCCTTTCTTTCCAGAGAATAACAGGCCATTTCACTGAGAAAGGAGCTGGGTTTTCTCCAGCACTTGCACCTTACAGCTTCAAATACATACCACATGGAGAAGATTTCCAGAAAACTACAGAATGGCTACTATAAATGCCTAGTCCCTGGGAATGGAGGTTTCTCTCTGTTCTTTGTCAGTTTTCGAAGCTGGAGAACTATAGTGATAATGTTGTCTTCCTTCTTTTTGGTTCTGAAATTACTTTGAAATGCACAGAAAAAGATAAAAAGGAGGTAAGGCAACCTATAGATGATTGACGTTCTAGATATTGAAATGCTCTTTTTCAAAGACAGCATTGTCTACTGTATGTGCATCTGCCAGGTTACAATAGATGTTGTCACCCAGAGATGTAGAACGGACTAGGAGTAGGAATCTGAGGGGTCCTTCCGGTGCCCCATTGGACACAAAAGCAGTTTCGGCCGCTGCTGTAGCAGGGACTTGACGATCTGGTGCACGCCCGAGCTGACGCTGGCAGAACCAGCCCCTGGGCTCCCTTAGCCAGGTCATGATAAGGGGTAGAGGAGGTGGTGCCCACCACCCAGTGAAAAAGAAAATGAACCCCACATAAAGTCTGTACAATTTCCACACAGCTATGAGAGTCCCTTTTCTCCTTCCACCTTCCCCAAGTCACACGTTCTCTTGTGCCATCTGCATCCTTTCTTTTCTCTGGGGTGGCAGCCATTGGGGTCATTTTCATGAGACATTATCTGTCTAGAGATTTTGAATTTGCGGGATGGGAGGTGCACACTGTTTTTTTCCCTGACCTGCATGTCTCCTAAAGGAAGGCTACACCTATTACGTATTATCCCCAGAAGAGGCATATGATTTAGGGATTGCTCTGCGCTCATCTGGGGGCTACGTGTTGGGAAGGAAAAACCCCACACGAAGCGATTAGGCACGAGCTGAGCTCTGAAGTTGCATGCTCTGTTTCTTTTTACTTTTTCTTTTTCAGAAAATGTTCTCAGACTTTCCTCTTGTGTCAACCCAATATACAGGCTTTTCAGCAACTTAAAATTTTTCAGCGGCCTCCACCCTCTGTTTGGGGGTTGTTTCTGTTTTCTAACTCTTGTAGCCGCTTAGTCATTTACTCGTGGTTCAAGAAGTGCCACAAATCAGCAAAGTTATTTGCAAGACGTACCTGATAACTGATGCAGACATAAAGCATGCACATACCTCACACACAACTTTGTCTCCATTTGGATTCTAACGGGGCAGGAAGACGATCCACAGCTGGTCTCATGTGGCTAAACTCGTTTTGACAGTTTCTTCCATTAGCAAAAAGAACTTTCAAAAAGCTTCTATAGTAGATGAACCTTGATAATTTTTTTTTTAAGTTTCTTGTGCTGTTCAAACAGGGCTGGGCATTTTTAAAATTAACCTAATCTCTATTTCAACTCATGATTTGTGAAACTTCAGGGCTCAACTTCTTCCCCAGTGTAAATGACACTTCTCTACAGCGTGGAAGCAAGCGTGCTGGCAAGGTCCAAGCTCCCAGTACAAACACTTAGGTCTCTGAATTCTCATCATGACTTAAGCTTGATCTGAAATCAAGGGATAGAAGAATGTCCACATTTATGAACAGTTGGGGGATCATATGTTTATAACGTTTGCTGTGTTTTAAATCCACAGGATTTGATATTTAAAAGAATTCTGTGGTGAATCTCTCTCTCTTGCTTTTTTGTAAAGAATGACCATGGAATGCATTTGGGTATAGAGCCAGAGCTCCCTGTTCTGTTGGCTTACATGGTACACGATTTTTATGTAGACTCCCTGCCTTCCAGCCGGTAATATCTATAGCATGAGTTATGTTTCATTAGTTACAATAAATATAGCACCCTAATATTACTTCTGAGACTGTGTCTGCCTTGGGAAGTCTACACTTTAGCTCAAAGTGGCCCAAATGTTCGAATTTTCCTTGAACACCTTACCTTCAATAATAATGCAACATTTACACTATAACTTGTAACACTTGCTTATTTTATTTTCAAATGTTTTAAATTATTCACCATTATGTAAAATGGGTGAAACAGGAAGCAGTGCTGTGTTCATTCTGTTCCACTTTAGCACACCCAGTGCGGCCCCAAGGCAGCAAACAGGGTTCATGTTCATTCGTTAACATACTTAGCAAGTGTTTTGGGTTGGTTTTTTTTTTTTTTTT
Organism: Micronycteris hirsuta; assembly: GCA_004026765.1. Lineage (NCBI taxonomy): Eukaryota > Metazoa > Chordata > Mammalia > Chiroptera > Phyllostomidae > Micronycteris > Micronycteris hirsuta. The sequence continues at coordinate 153,556 of PVJI01000280.1, read as the reverse complement.
TGAGTGCTTAAATGTTTTTTTTTTTAAATATATTTAAAAATAGAAGAGCGCTGGCCAGTGTGGCTCAGTTGGTTGGAGCATCATCCCGTAACAGAAAGGTTGTGAGTTCGATTCCCAGCCAGGGCACATACCTGCATTGTGGGTTTGATCCCCAGTCCAGGTAGGCACAATCCCCAGTCCAGGTGCTTGCGGGAGGCAACCAGTTGATGTTTCTCTCACGTTGATATTTCTCTCTCTCCCTTCCTCTCTCTTTTACAAAGCAATGAAAAAATGTTCTCTCAAACATTTTGTGGCTTAAAACCATAGAAATGTATCCTCTCACAGTTCTGGAAGCCAGAGTCTGAGATCAAGGTGTCAGAAAGGTCACCTGTCTCTGGAACCTGGGGGTTGGAGACAGCACTGCTTTTACTGTTCTCTCTTCTGGTGGTCGCTGGCTTTCCCTGGCACTCTTTGACATGAGGCCCCGTCACCTCCTTCTTTGTCACTGCCTTCACATTGCCTTGTCCTCTACGTGTCTGTGTCTTCTCTTCTGCCTGTCTCAGATCTTCTGCCTTTTTCTTATGAGGACACTTGTTATTAAATTGACACTTGTCCCTACCTGGACAATCCAGAAGGTTCTCAAGATCCTTAATCACATCTTTGAAGACCCTTTTTCCAAATAGGGTAATTTTCCCAGTCACAGAGATCAGGAGGTAGCCATATCTTTTTAGGGACCGCCACTCAACCCACTACCGAAGGGATCCAGAGTCGAGGTGAAGGAATGAGTTTGGAACTGGGAACGGGATATGAAGCAAATGGAGGAGGGAAGTTAAGATAAGGGTGTGTAGCAATGGGAGTTGGGGGGTCCGAAACCAAAAGAGCTCTCACTCAGAAGCCTCAGATTCTCTGAAGCAGGGGGCAAGGCCATCTGTTCAGAGGAAAGACAGACCTGATGTGGGAAAAACATGAAATATTATAAAGCCATGGCGTGGAAGGAGAAGGTGACAAAGAACAGATAAAGGGCAAGGTGGGGGGGAGCTAAGGTGTAGGCAACTATATATTTCTAGATCCTACCTTCATAGATTTGACCATACCTTTATACATCTATGGTTATATATAATTTTTATCAATAGACTGCACTAAAATAAAACAACTACAACAACAAATAAAGCAAAGCAAAACAAATGCCCAAGAAAATAAAGTGCAGTCTGCTCACTTAGTCCAGACTGGCCCAGCAAATTTGCTGCTTTCTCTCCATGAAAGCCAGGGAGACGCTGAGGGCGGCTAACGCACGGCCAGAAGTAACGTGGGAGAGAAGGGAATGAAAGCCTTCAGTCATTGGGGGCTCCGTGGGGAGCAGGGCAAATTGAGCTGAATTTTCTTTGGCTTCTGATCTGAAGTTTCTCCAGAAAAGGCTTTTCGAGGAAATGAGAGAAAAATGCCAAGAAGGGGAGTGTGCTAAATGTGGGGGAGATAAGCCTGAACATACTGTACTTGTCCAAATGGCCAAATCATAGGAACAGACTTCAGTCTGTAACTTTAGCTTCATTATTACTTAAAAAGTTTAACGGGAGGGGTATTTACCAGGCGCTGACCGCGTGCTAGCCTCCATATTGTCCAGAATCCCTCCTGGGTGCAGATAGTGCCAGCATGTATTGGAATGACTCTGGGCAAGTTCTGATTTTTGGTCCTCCCACCGTGGACAGTCGCACTGGTGTCCCAGCGTCAGACAGCTTTAATGGGGTCAGAAGAAGGGATCCAACATTTTCCTGGCACCCTTCAAGTGAAAGTCAGCGAGTCGAAATGCAATGTTGATGTTTGGAATGATGAACACAGATAAGAGATGGGCAAGAATTTTGTTTTCTGAGTTCATGATATTAATTCCTTGGTTCCTCAAGTTACAGTATACTGTAGTTGTGAGATTTCATGTTATGTCCGTGGATCCCACAGGCATCAGGGGCCAAGGGAGTGACTAAATATACCTTGTAGTAGTTTCTCAAATGTTAGTTGTGCATATGAATCTCTTAGGAATCTTGTCAAATGCAGATTCTGTAAGTTTGGGTTGGGTCTAGGATTTTGCATTTCAAACGGACTCCCAGATGATGCTGATGCTGCTGGTCCAAGGAATATCTTTGGTTTACAAGGTATTAGACAATTTAAAAAACCTGCAGAGTACTTACATCATCCGAAAATATGTGGATTAGTAGCTGTAAAATCAGAAAAAATCATACATGACAGCTAAAAATGTTTTCTTTATCTTCTAAGAAAATCCATGTTTATTTAGCTTCTCAGTAAGTCTTCATGTTGACCACCAATCCACTTAGCTTTCTCTGTTGTGAGTATCTAGCAATGAAAAGGAGCCAAAATATCTACTCTAAAGATAGTGAGAAATTTCTCAGTTTTGAGGTTGAATGGGCCCAGTAAGTAAGCACATCCCTAAGTTGTGCAGAGCTTTTCTTTTTCTGTTCTTTTTACTATTAATCTTGTGGGGGGGAAATTGGCTAATCTCTTAAGAAGGAAGAGGTTTTTGTTTTTGTAAGCAGTATTTTAGTAGTAGTTTTAGAGACACTTTGACTAAGATTTACTAACCTAATTGCACATTTAGCTCTCAGAGAGGGTCACATTGGTTCCTCACTTCGCACCCATTTTCTTCCTCCTATTTTATCAGAAACCCAGTTTTGTGAGATTATCCTCTACCCTGCCCCCCAACACCATGCAGCCACGTGCCCCGGGGATAAATGACTCCTTCCCGTCTCCAACAGAGGGTCTGTCTATTTAAAGTCGGTCCCATTTCTTCTGCCAGGGGTGGTTTAGGATTGAGATTTGGAAGCCTCTAGGACAAGTTTGCTTGCTCCTAACAGAGCTCCACAGAAGAGAAAAACTTACCATCTGCATCCCGTTAGGACACACGCTCTACAACTGCCGAGTCACCTTGTAACTGGCCTGAGAAGAAAGCCAAGAGCCGTTGAGAGGACAGAACTGATGACATCACTGGCCACTGACGCAAGCAAGCCCACAGCCCTCCCACCTTCTGGACCTTTGATGATGTGAAATAATTTTTTTTTTTTTTAGTATCATGGCCAGTTTGATTTGGGATCTCTGTTACTTGTAACTGAAAGCATCCTTCGATTTATCTTCATACCAAGTAAAACTGAAAAGGACAGGCCTGGAGGGCACCCTCGTGTGCACTGCTGCTTGCAGAAGCCTCAGGAGGACCACGGCGTGGCACACACCCACAGCCATCTCATGGAAGCCTTACAAACTCAATTTGGTCACGACGAAGTAACCAACCACTTGATTTTCCTCTGCAAAGTGAATAGGTGAATTTCTTTAATCTTAACAATTTTTTTTTCAAAAAGGTATTATTGAAAAAGTCAATTTTCAAATGACAGTGATAAATCTTAGAACTGAGCAAGTTCTCAACATAGGTTTATTTATTTTTATTTTCCATTCTCTGTACTCTGGGCGGCTTCTGATGAGTGGCCCTGGATTATTCATGACTGCTTCTACTATGGGTCAGTATATTTTAAGAAAAACAAGTCACCAGCCACTCTTTCTGCATGTTGAACACACACGTCGCTGGAGTGGATACCGCCCCGACGTGAAAACTCACAGCTCACATTACAGCGGAGGCCGCTCGGTGCTTTGACACTGGCTTCTCCCAAAGGTAAATAGTCATAGTTCGTTGATCATTTTTTGTTAAAACTCCACTTGTGAGTGTTGTGAAACATTAAATAACCTGTACATTTGCACTGCTGGGTACGATGTTGTGTGAAGCGAAGGAGTTGAAGAATGGCTTCTTTATGATAGCATATGGCAAACCTCTCTAATGAGAGGCCATTACTGCCCCAGTCTCCTGCATGTGGTCCTCGGCAGCAGGTGTCTGGAGAAAATCCGGCAAACATTTTCAAGTGCACCATTACTGGCAGTTGGCAAGAAAAGGTAAAGATCTGAATGTGGAGGATTGAACCAGAAAGGAGAATAAAATGCAAAACGACAATGAAAGAGAAAGAGGGGGAAGAAAACCCCTAAACCCCTAGCTCACCAGCTTGTTTCTGCATTAAGGAAGTGAATAAATAACTCCATCAGAGGGCACTAAACATGACATATGACCTACACGGGAGAGAAAGGTCTTATTGTACTCAAACTACGGAGTTACCTAAGGCTCCTTTCTCAATAGAGAATGGATACAAGTGACTGGCTCACGTCAGTGTGCAGTTTAATTAAACCACTCAACGCCAGTCTGCAGAAGCTGAGAATGAAATTTATTGGGGGAAAATATCCATTTTGACAAGTTTTACATGAGATTTTTTTGCATCCCATGCTTAATGTCAAATGCAGGGCTGTCACTCATAATTGTGTTGCTGTGCACTGAACAAAAGCATGTGGTCCAGGAGGTGAGTGGGGGCTGCGGTCAGAGCCGCGCTGCACTTGCCAAGCTGAAACCCTGGCGAAGGGCTCCCTTTTCTGGGAGCTGGGGGTGGGGACTCTTTTCTTTTTTTTCTGTTTAATCCCACAAAGGTGCTTTCTTTAGTTAAGCCCTGTACTACCATCTTTTACTAATTCACTAAATGAAAGGGAGAGGCATCTTTTCTTTTTTTTAATGGTTCTTTTTATAATTTGTCCACCTAGAGAGGAGACCCTTTCTCCTCTTTGGCAGAAAGGCATGCGTCACATAAGCGAGCGGCTGCCCTGTCCAAGATGTAAGACTGAGTCTCTGCTCCCAACATTGGGCCATAGGAAAAGACGACCGTAGAGCAAATTGGGCATTTGGCTGCTGATCGATAGGCAGATTAGTCTTATAATTTGAGAACTTTTGTTAATGAAGGGTAGATGTGGTCTTATCATCTGCTTGGTGTTCCAGGAACTGGCTTGGTCTGAGGGTGCAGGTTAAAATAAACTGCAGAGGGAGGACGAGGCCCACGTTCCTGCAAGGTGGGACCAGAGTCCTCGCCTTTCACTGCCACCCAAGTGTTCCCTGGTCTTGGTCTCAGGAATGCCGGGTGAGCAGAGTTAATGTAGAGCACTTTCTTCTCCTGTCCACGTGACATTCCTCTTTGAGTGTGACCAGGGAAGGAGTGAAAAAACCAAGCAATCGAGAGGAAAAGGAAATCACACACAGAGTCTTTTATTTTTTCTTTTTCTTCTTCTTATCAAAGTTTTATCATGGACTTTATTTATATTTTTTATCACAGATTTTAAATTCTTCATTAATAATCTTGCTTTGTCAGTGTTAAGAGAGAAAAACATTCCTCAAATAACTCTATTCTTTACCAATGTGGTTGATTTTATTATTTCTCCGTTTATTTGGTCCTCTTTCTTTGTGAGAATATGATACATTTTTACCCTGCAGTTCCCACCCTTGGAGGGGTATTCTTCCTTGCCCCATTGGTATGGGGCTTGGCCAGTAATATTTGAGCCAATGTGATAAATGCTGTTAAACAGTTGGTGGCAATGCTGCCTTCTTTGCACCCGGGTCTGAGAATGAGAAGCCGTGTGCAGTAGAATCAAACGTACCTGCAGTCTGCGTGCATGCGTGCTAAGTCAACCTTTATTTTATGAGCCACAGAGATTTGGCGGATCATTTGTTACTACAGCAAAGCTGACTAGGCACCGGGAGTGAAGTGCTGCATAACAAAATTCCTAAAAGATGTGGCACTGGCTTCTGGCCGGTATGTAACAAGGAAACCTTGATCAAGGACAGGAAAAAATGGCAGTCTGTGATGTGGAGGGGTTAATATTTGGTATAATGCTGCTCACAACAATCTGAAGGCAGATAATATACTCGTCGCTCTCAGCGAAGATGGTCATAGAATGCCACTATTGTGCCATGGCTGTTTTTAGATGCCTTTGACAAGTAATTATGAAGAAGAAATGAGCTCAGAAAAGAACTGGCCAAGCAGGGATGAGAGGAAAAGAGAATTTAGAAGTGTTGAAACATGCAGGGTTGAAATATGTTATTGTTTCTCCTATGTACCAGTAAAAGATAAAATTTAGAAAGGCACTGAGTAACAGAGGCTAATTAAAACATAATCTTGGGTTGCTCTGGCTGGTGTGGCAGCGTGGATTGAGCCTTGGCCTGTGGACCAAAAGGTTGCTGGTTCGATTCCCAGTCAGGGCACATGCTGGGTTCTGGGCCAGGTCCGCAGCATGTTTCTCTCCCTCTTTTTCTCCTTCTTTTCCCTTCTCTCTAAAAATAAATAAGTACTGGGAACCAGAGGGTCCCGGTTCAATTCCCCGTCAGGGCACATGCCTGGGTTGCGGTCCCCGGTGAGGGCCATGTGAGAGGCGATCATACATTGCTGTTTCTCTCCCTCTCTGTCTCCCTCCCTTCCCCTCTTTCTAAAATAAATAAATAAAGTCTTTATTTATTTATTTATTTTTTAAAAAGATTTTATTTATTTATTTTCAGAGAGAGGAGAAGGGAGGGAGAAAGAGCAATGTACGGTTGCCTCTCACATGGCCCTCACTGGGGACCTGGCCCACAACCCAGGCATGTGCCCCGACTGGGAATCGAACCGGGACCCTCTGGTTCCCAGCCTGCGCTCAATCTACTGAGCTACACCAGCCGGGCCAATAAATAAATTCTTTAAAAAAAATAAAATTAAAATAAATAAGTAAATTAATCTTTAAAAGAACCCAAAATCTTGGGGTAAAAGGATAAATCAAGAGGTGTGGCTACCACACACCCCTTGTTTAAACCTCTAAATGTATTAAGGTATAACCCTCCCCCCAGGTAAACCCTTTCAGCCAGACTGAACAACTCAAAGAAAAGAGATCAGGGTGTGTCTGTCTAATAAAATCCAATAAACTCAAACTACTTGTAAGAAGGGAGCAGCAGGTCTTGAAAAAAGTTGTAGCCATGGCTTTTGGCACGTGGGTCTAGCTGGAATCAAGCAGATATAAAGCCAACAGCGCTTTTTGTGTTTTGTTTTCTGGGGGGTTGTGAATGTGTGTGAGTGAGTGTGTGTGTGTGCAAGCCTGGGTGGCGGGTGTTCAGCCACCACCCCTTTAAAAGGCCATGACTGTTGAAGACATAAAAGTAAACCCTTGGGTCCCTGAATGTCTATAGGCAGAAGAGAGACTGAGAAAGATGCTGAGACCAACCTCGGAGTGCTCCTTTAGACTAACTCCCCTCCCCGCCTCCCTCCCTTGATGTCCCATCACCCTCAACAGCTGATCGAATAACTCTTCACCTGCCACCCCTGCTCTCTGATCTCCCTGGCTTGCCTTCAGTGAGAATCTGTTGTCCTCGATGCCGTCTCTCAGTAATTCTCCATCCGCGGACCCCCTTCTGCTCCTTGACCGTACCCCCACTTGCCCTTGCTGTGCTCAGAGTCGAGCCCAGTTTCTCCCCGCCACAGTCAGGGCACCTGCTGCAAACAGTCCTGAAGAAAGCCTTCCTTGGCATTTTAATGAACATCAGAATCATTTTTCCTTGAATGATGCTCAGCTGCGGAGGAGGGCAGGTTGTCCAGCGGCCTCTTTCGATGTGTCCAAGGAGGAAAATGGGAAAGGTAGAGCCTCTCAGAGGGCAGAGCCAGGAGTCCTGGAGCAAAGTGGGCCGGAGCACAGTTTCCAGGAAGTGGAACCAGAGCCCCGTCTAGGGGCGTCTCCTCTTCAGAGAGGAGGAGGCTTCGCAATGCGTGCAGCTCTTCCTGATCCAGGGGGTGAACTGTGGCAGATTGTGTCATTGTCCCCCCTCCTTGTATCCTCCACTGCCCTCGGAGAAGATTATTCATCCTCACGCATGGCCGGGGGATGTGCAGTGACCCTCCCCACCCCACCCTGCCACCCCAGGAGGGGTGTATATTGTGGAATAAGCAGACCACCCAACTGAGAACAGAGGCTGTTTATTCAGAGTGCGCCATGTAGCAAGGCAGTCGGGCTCCGTCACATGCACTTGGCAGAGGGTCAAAGGCAGCGGGGAGCAGGAGAGCTGTTTTATAGTGGAAGACAGGCAAGGCTTCGGGTATGCTGATTGGAGGTCCTTGGCATGGGGAAGCTGGAGGCAGGCCCACTGGAAGTGGGGACTGTCGTGTGATTGGTTTGAGCACATTTAACTTTCTCTGGTTGATCCTGAGTTTGAAGCAGGAGCAAAAGATATATATATATATATTTATTTGGCAGCCACTGACCAAGTCCTGACCACTTGGGGCTGATCGTCACCCAGGCTACCTGGTTTCCTGGGCCGTGTGCCCCCAAGGCTGAGGGTCAGAGTTTTATTGCATTGGTCTGGCCAGCGTCCGCCTGCGTACTCCCCACTTCTCGCCTCACTGACAACGAGCTCAGCCATGGGACTTCTTTGACCAATAAGATCTGAGTGGACACAGTGTATGTGTGCACCGTTGGGACAGAAGGTGTCAGAGCCTTATGTTTTACTCTGGCCCTCTCTTCCCTGTGCTGTGAGAAAGGTGTGTCCCATAGAGGGGCTGCTTCTTCAGGTTGGGTTCCAGAATGGGAAGACATATCCCCAGCCTACTCACTGCCAGAACACAGCTGCAGAGGATCTGGAGTCCATGTGAAATGCCAGTGAAAAAAAACTAACCTTTGTTTTGTGAACTGTTATCAATTCAGGTTTATTGTTTATGCAGCCAAGCTAGCTAATGCAGTCACCCCCTGGCTCGGATGAGAGAGAGGCTGATACAGGGATGGTTTTGTTTTAGGGAAAACCTAAATAAGGGGTTAAAGGTATGCTATTCTATATACTAAGAAAGAGGACCTCTGCACCAATGAATAATAATATTGAGAATATTAGCTGCTATCTATCCTCAGTGATTTTGAACTCTTCTTGTAATAATATGAAGAAAATGCTATTTTCCAGAATTCCTCTTAATAAAAGGAGAACTGTCTTTGCTAGAAAAATACTGTGATGACTGAGCAGATGAGATAGTGAGCGGATGGAGGTGTGGGCAGAACTTTTACTAACTGGAGGGAGGTTTGTTGTTCTTGAACTAGGGAAATAGGCAGACAGACCAGCGGTAGAACCAGCGGGGTGGTGGAGACCACAGTGCTCCATGCAGTTCTTCCTGCGAGCCCTTCCTTCCAAGTCCCAAGTATGTTTGTGAATTGTACACAACTTCCGGGTCAGGAAACCTGGTCAGCCTGCAAGGGTGCTGGGCTTCTCTCCAGACTGATATGCTAAGGTCGCCTGGTGGTTGCAGAAATCTAGACCTAGGAACAGCTGTGGTCACGAGCCACTGGACGTTATGGGAAGTCATGGGCAGGGCTTTTCATTGTCACCGGCTGGAGAGTTGCACCAAGTTCAGTTGGGTTTCTAAGTCTTAGAGGGCTCCTGCTTATAGATAAATTGTATTAACAAAAGCCTACAAGTAAATATTATTCCCATTTCACTGATGAAGGAATGGAGACCCATAGCAATGACAGAACTTGCCTTGAGTCAGGCAACGAGTGATTTGAACAGCTGGGATGAGTCTGACGTGAATTCTCCAAAGGTTATGTTCTTGGTTCTCTGTCGCTCTGGTTCCAAGCTACATTTGAATGTTGATGGTAAATTTGCAGCCTCTCAGAAAAATTTTAGTAAAGGCAATTATTTGCAGACATCTTTACTTAATTTGTTTTATGAATGAAATCCTAGCATTGTGCCTTCTTTAATATATTCAGCACATCTTTTTTTAAAACTGTAAATTGTTTATGTGGCTTCTGGCTTAAACCCCTATGGAGGTGAAGGATCAAGTCCAAATTCCTTGCCCAGGCGCCCATGCCCAGCTGACCTGGCCCTGCCCCCACCCTGCTCCCGTTTCAGCTCACACCATGCTCTCTGCCTCTGAATTCCAGCTGCACTGGCTTCTTCCAAGGCACCACTGTGGTCTTGCATTTACTGTTTTCCTAGAAGGTTCTTCCCACTGTCCCCGCCCCCTTGCCAAAAAAGAAAAAAATGCTTTCATGGAACTAAGCTCTATTCACCTTTCAAATTTCAGTTTAAATATTTCTCCTTCAAGGCAACCTTTCCTAATGAGCTGCCCACTCCCTCCAGGTTAAGTCACGCCCTCTAGTCCTGTACACTTTCAGATCTTTGTCCTTGTCCTTCGTAAGTGCTTGTCTTCGGCAGGAACTATAAATCTCTGTGATCGTCTGTTTAATCACAGGCTGTGGAGTTGTCGTGGTTACACCAGAGCATCACAAGGCCACACTGCCCAGGTGCAAACCTCAGTGCTGCCGTTCACTAGCAGGGAAGGCCTGACCCCGTTCCTTAAGATCTGTGTGTCTCATTTTCCTCTTCTGTATAGCTGACATGATATAAGAGCACCTACTCCCGGGGAATCACCGTTTCTCTACTCTCTCACACAGAGCACTTCTGGCCCCAGATGTGTGGGTTTGTCGGTTTTCTCCCCATATTAATGCAATTCAGTTCTCTGGTGGAGACTATGTAGAATCCTGGAATAGGAGCACTCTAAATTGTCCTTTCAGGAGTGACCCCCTCCCCCCATCACAGAACTGGGTCAGCAAAGGAGCCCCTGCCGCTCTTACTATCAGGAAGCTGCTGGCTCCAGAACCATGCGGCTGCCACCAGGGTCAGTAAGCTGTCACAGCAGGTAACTGTCACATTCAGGAAACTGCCACGAGATCGGAAAGCTGCTGCAATGGCTGCTGGATCCCAGTCAGGGCCATGCCTATCACGATCCACACGCACAAGGCAGACATTCTGCAGTGGCTCATGACACCTACACGGCTCACAGCCGGGACCCAGGACTCGGTCACACGTGCTCACCACAGTGCTTGCCAGCAGAGAGCACAGAAGCAGTGGAAATGCAGGCTCTGCCCCCTTCTGCCTCCCAAATCTTGTTGAGCTCCTCTGATTGGCAGAATCTAAATTGCTTCCAGAACCTCGCTGCGAAGAAGGGGAATGGTTTTTAGCTTCCAGCCTCTGTACATGTGCATCTCAATTGGCAGTACAGCCCATGGCACCTCTACGGGCTCATCACCACGTTCACAGGCCCCGCCCCCCGCCCCGCCCCCTTGGGTTTCCAGACAATAACAACCGCAGCAAGACAGGAGTTCAACTTATTTTCTCTATCACTCAAACAAATGACTCACTCATCTCCACCCTGATGGAGGGAAACTAAAGTTACATCTATCTCGGCATCTAATTCTGGGGCTTATGTATTCCTTTTTTATTCCAGTTGCAATTCTGTCTTGACATCCAGGAGTAGTGGACTAGGATGTCAGGCCCTCGAATTTTTATGAGATCTATCTTCCACCTCAAACATCTGTCTCAAGAAGAAATGCAGGGTAACTGCCGCTCCTTGCTCTCCAGGCCCTATCAGAATGACGTCAGCGATGCGATCGCCAGTTTGAGGGTCTGAGGAAGGGGAGAGGTAGTGTGACTGGAGCCAGATAGTTGGCCTGAGGCCACGTGGTAATTTACTGCTCATTTGCAAAGGGAATGAGAGCTAGGCCAACAGCGACTTAATCCGGAATTCATCGGAGCCATTCCCTAACTAAGCTTGACTTATAGACTGATTGTATGTGAACCCCCAAATTCCTGTGTTGAAACTCTAATGCTCAGTGTGATGGCATCAGTGTGAAGTGGGGCTTTGGGGAAGTAACTAGGTTTAGGTGAGGTCATGCGGGTGGGGCCCGTGATGGAATTCATAGGAGAGGGAGAGACCAGAGGTCGCTCCACCTCTAACCCCATGGGAGGATACAGAAAGAGGGCAGCTGTCTATAAACCGGAAGGAGGCCCCTCACCAGCCACTGGATCTGTAGTCACCTTGGTCTCAGAATTTCCGGTCACCAGAAGTAGCTTGCCATTGTGAAACCACCCGGTCGGTCCATGGCATTTTGTTACAGCGGCCTGAGCTGGCTACTCCAGCTTGTGATAACCACTGTTGTTCTCCCAGAACGTGGCGCACAACTGAACAGCAGAGCCCGTGGGGTGAGAATTGTTCTCCTGTAGCTTTCAGAGCTTTGACGGTGGCACTAATCTCTGCAATTCCTCCTAGAGATGTCCTGGTCCCTTCGGTTTGCTATTGTGGGAAGGAGTTCCAGAAGTTTCTTCTTGGCTTTCCTATCAGAAATAATAGCCATCACCCCGCAGATCAGAAAGCTATCGTGAGGGTTAGTCTAGTGGTCATTTTTAAAGTCTGCATACAGGAATAGAGAAATAACCACAGATGTGTTATCACTTGATCCCAGAAAGTCCCCTTTTTAGTAGCTGACCACAGTACCAGTATTGGACCCCAGGGATTAGCATTAACTCAGAGCCAGCATCCAATAGTTCTTTAAATAGAGACCTAGGCAGAGTTCCCTTTCCCAGGGCAGTTACACGAGCAAATGCCAGCAAGCTCCTTTGAGGAAGCCTGTCATCAACAGCGGCAGCCGAGGTGGGCTTGGGAATAACCAACACCGAATTCAGAACGGTGGCTCCTGAATGATGCAAGGAGTGGTCACTGGATTTGACTGTGTCCAGGCCCACTGTCGTGTGTACCTCCACCCCGGGGGACCCCTTCACACAGAATACAGAGTGTGGTCCTCCGGAGGAGGCGCACCCAGTGTCTTCCGACATTGCTCAACATCGCATTCCTGAGTGTGTTCAGAATGCTTAATTTTTTTCTAAGATGGGTATACCAGTGTTCCTATAATGTCCTCCACAAGTGTGCATATATAAGAAAGGTCTTACAGTAAATATTCTATGAATCACAGTACAGAGTTCAAATTTCAAATACGAAATTCTTTGCATCCTGATCTGGAAACACTGTCTTTCAAACCTGCGAGTCTGAAAGTCAGGCCCCACTTTGCAGCTCTTGTTCTTAGGATTTCACACAAAGTCTCGACACGCACTTTTTCAGTGATGGTTTTCTTTCTAGCTGTTCTTTGGCATTGATTAGCCAAAAGAGGCTAAGAGAGGTATCACACACTTAAGAGAGGCTAAGTGTGTGATAAATGACCCAGCTTCTAATGAAAAACTTTAAGAACTGACACATTTACTAAGCACTTTGAGGTCATTGATATTTCACTGTCATAACTGTTTGGACTCAGGATTCTGAGAGTTGAACAGTGATTTCTTTTTTTAGTTGAATTTGTTTCCACCTCGGTCTGAAGTACAGTCACAATAATCATTACTACCTTTTATCGAGTACTTACTATAAGGTAGGCACTCTTCTAAGTGCTTAATATTGTACAATAATTCATTGGAACCTCACAGCAACTTTAGGAGGTAGGTACTATTATTATCTTCATTTTACAGGTGAGGAAATTGAGTCACCTGGCCAAGAAAGTGATAGGGCTGAATCCAGGTGCAGTTGACCCAAAGGCTTGTGTAAATGTCCCATCTCTGACACATCCCCTAATCTGTCCGTGATAGCTTTTCACTCAGATGCTGCATCAGTATAGTGTCCCATTCTCCCTAAATCCCACCTTCCAGACTTAAACACTTTAAATGTTTGATACCATAGACTTCTTCCCACCAGGGAAGAAATGTGTTCTCGAGTATCAAGTTGGAGATTAGTCAGTAGGTGGAGAGAGGAAATTCTGATGCTCCTCTGGAATTCAGTGAGATTTATACACATTGGCACCCACGAATATATTAAATTCCCTTTCACATAGGGATTTCTGAGTATTAAGTTCATATTATTCACATGGTCTGGTGAACGCAGCCTTTTAAAAATTCCAAACCTCTCTCTCATTCTGTTTTGTGGTTTGTACGACTGATTGATCATTTCTGAAATTACTCTCTGAAGCTCCCGAGGAGCCCACCTCAAACATTACCACCTAGTGTACTTGTCAGAGAGAAAAAACTCCTGGCAAGCAGCAGAGTGTGTTCGTGGAAATATTATGTTTTCAAAAACCAAACAAATGCAAGCAGTGAGGCCTTGGGTCCCGGGTCAAAGCTCTGGAGTGCTTTGTGCATCGTTTTCATGGGTGTGGATCAAAGGCTGTCTGTTTTAATAGTTCATTTTAGAGAGATTACGAATGATTTCTCTGAATGCTGACAGAGAAGGAAAACTCACAGAGGCTCTTTACGCGCTGCGCTGGCCCAGTGGCAGTAGCTGGGGGGTTAGAGGTTGCCGTGGCAATGACCTGTATTTCGTAATGCCTCCCATCTGTCCACAGATGTGTGAGTTTGCTCAAATGTTTTATTAGAGTTTTATTACACTTCCACACAGCTTCAGCCCATCTGCATCTGCCAGCCTGGGTGCAATTTCTAAAATACCGAATTTATCAGATGTTCAGTGTATGCAGATATATACATTGAGATATGTGCTCTGACCAAGTAAGCCCCTGGTGCCATGTGGGTGATACTAAATAAGTATTGTGGATAGAATGAATAGGATGCACGGGGTAGGCAATGCAGAGCTCTTGATGAACATGAAGATGGTGATGCTGATGACAGTGATATCTGTCTGGATCAGCTCAGCACCAAAGGTTCTAAATGAGAGTTTGGGTTTTGTGGTTGCTAATACCAAGTCTACTCCAGTCCATTCATAACTTGATCTACAAGGAGAGAAGACAGAAGGAAAACAACAGCAGCCGCAGCAATAAAAACAAAACAAAATAAAAGCAGTTCATACCAACTCTGCCATAGTTCAGGCTACTGTAACAAAAATGCCACAGACTGCATGGCTTATAAACAACAGACATTTATTTCTCAATGGTTCTGGAGGCTGAAGTCAAAGGTCAAGGTGCCAAAATGGCCAGGTTCTGGTGAGAGCATTCTTTGGGGTTGCAGATGGCCGATTTCTTGCTGTATCTTCTCATGGTGCAGAGCGGAAAGGGGAAGAAAGCTCTCTCTTGGGCCTTGTAAGGGCACTGATCCCATCCACAAAGGCTCCACTCTCAGGACCTCATCTAGTCCTGAAAACCTCCCAAAGGCCCCCCTCCTGATACCACCCTATTGGGAGATAGGGTTTCAACATATGAATTTGTGGGGGGGGGGCGGGAGCAGAAAAATTCAGTTTATAGCACACTCCATGTATATATTTTTACATGAATAAAAGTGAGTTCAACATATTTTTTTCTTTTCAACCTCGTTAATCGTTTGGCCTTGAGAGAGTCAGAACTAAGAGTTCTCTCATTCTACACCAGTGCTAAGAGCACTTTCATCCATCTGAGATGTCAGTACCATTCACAGCTTGGCACGCCCACGAGGAGAGCACTGCCTGTTTGCCTTGCTCACAGCCCTGCACCCAGCAGGTGGTAGGCCCCCCATACATATGTAAGAGTAGCTGAAGGAACAGATAGAGATGGGTACTGGGTGTGTCTTTTCCAGCTGGCTCATAGTTACCAAATGCTTGCTGACTGAATAGATTTCTAGGCTACTGTCAGCTTTATATTTCGTGGTAGAGTTTTAGTTAGTCAACTGTCATGAAAAAAATGCAATCTTGGAACCCCTTTGGGATCCTGAGAAAACTTTCTCCTGCGTATTAGAGATTCCATATGGGATCATAGTGGCTTTCTTAGGCTGACTCATTCCCAAAGTCAGTTGGAAAGGTCTGCACGCTTGAGCTGGAGGATTTTCATCTTTTGCTTTTAGGTAGGGTTCGTAGGAAACTAATTTTATTCCTTAACTTAAACTGAGAAAGCTTTGGGGTTTTTTAAAAATACGCATTTCTGGCAGCCCTCTGTCAATGGATGGAGTTTCTCCTTTTTCACAGTTGCATAAGCAACTGCTCCATTCAGATGCCATTTGTGAATATCATATATTTTCAAGTTGTTTGTTTCAGTTCAAGATGGGTTTCGCATATATTGGAAGGCCAAGAAATAATGTCCTCTCTTTTATATTTTAGCATGTGCCAAATTCTTTGTGGTATTATATCATGTGATTTATTATTTCATTTTTATTTAAAAGGAAAACACAATATTGAAGATATCCCGAAATAGCATTCATGTGGCAGATGGGTCCCTGGCTTTCTAGTTTTGATTTGATGCTTCGATGTGCCAAATCCAGCCAGAAGCAGAGAAACGGTTTGCGGGTTCCATGGAATCCCAGTGTTTCACTCACACAGGGTAACATGAGGGAGCAGAATTTTCCGTACATGAAGCCAGCGTTGATTTGTCTGAAGAAAGCATCCCTGAGTCTCAGGCTGAAAATAAGGCCTGTGGTGGTATGAGAGGATGAGCCCAGCACTTGGTCACCCCACAGGACATTCTTCCCTGAGAAACTGTGATTATTTTCACATGTAAGGAAAGAGACAAATGAATATCATTTTCAAACCTCTCTCTGACTGAACACACCAACCCGAAATGCATCTACCTACATCGTTGTAAAAGAAATCCAGTGGGGCTCTGACAGCGTGTGAGCTATTGCCATTGACCTTCTTTCACCAAATGTTTCTCACACTTATTTGCTCTCTGTTTTCATGTTTATAAAATGTGTTCCCAAGCCCTTTAGGATAAAATCAACAATAGTGCCCAGGGCTCCAGCTAAAGATTCCCAGTGGGAGGGTCTGAGCCTTTTGTTCCGAGGGATCTAATAGAGTGTGAAGCTGACACAGAAATGGGAGGGCCATTCAGCTAAAATTAAAGTCTTTGTCCCTCCATTAGTTGAACTTGAACTTCACATTTCTGAAGTTCTGCTAGGTTACTTTCTCTAAAACTCTGATTTAATCAAGGTGAACAGGGAAGCTCATTAAAATCTCTTTCTCGCTTACTTTTAAAAAGAGATTGCAAAAAATCCCAGCTGTTCGGCACAGCTAACATTTACAATTCTTTTATTTTGATGAAAATGTTGAGATTGATTTGAATCTCAAGTGTACATTATTCTTAATCGTGGAAGATGTTTTTTTAAAAAATAATCTGACAGATTTTACTTTATTTTATCAGTTTATTGATTTTCTCAGGCCCATTGGGGAAGGTCAACAGCCAAGTCTTTATGTGATTAATGAGCTAATGTAATTAAATAAAATTAATTTTTATTACCTTTGATTGGGGGGAACTATTGAAAGTAAGAAGAAACTTTGACTGTAAATTCTGTAATTGATCTCCTTTCATATCAGACTTGCTCTCTTATTTCTATAATAAGCTCAAGTCTTGCTTAAAGTT
The DNA here is from genome assembly GCA_004026765.1 of Micronycteris hirsuta. NCBI lineage: Eukaryota > Metazoa > Chordata > Mammalia > Chiroptera > Phyllostomidae > Micronycteris > Micronycteris hirsuta. The sequence goes on along the minus strand of PVJI01000280.1, from coordinate 136,573 downwards.
AGCAGAAAAAAAGTGATAAAATTAGAGCGATCGAGACTATACAGACAGGTGGGTCTGCAGTGGTTTACATGAGGGAAAGGTAAGATAAAAAGAGAGTAGTATAATGTTTATTTATGTAATTATTTATTTAATAAAATGTGGCCCATCACATTCTAAAACAGTTTCAAGAAGTCTAATGAAAGCAGTAGTATGTTAAATATTATAAAGAAAAACCTACATTATTTTATTATCAAGATGCTATTCTTGACTGCAGATATATACTTCAAATTCTTTCATGAGTAACATTTAATGCAAAGAACGAAAGAGCTACATAGTATTCCTATGAAAATGAACTGATCTCTCTACTCTAAGGAAGTACTATATCTAAATAATTCTTTTTTAAGGATTTTTTTCATTCATTTTTATTTTATTTTTTAATTACTTCATTGTTGTTCAATTACATTTGTTTATTTATTTTTAGAGAGAGGGGAAGGGAGGGAGAAAGAGAGGGAGAGAAACATCAGTTGTCATCTGGAGGCCTGGCCTGAAACCCAGACATGTGCCCTGACTGGGATGTCAACCTTTCCGTTTGCAGGCTGGCACTCAATCCATTGGGCTGCACCAGCCAGGGCCCTCAATAATTCTGATGATGAGAATATATCTTGTTTTCTTGCCTTCACTGTAAAGGAAAGCCTCTGTCATATTCAATCTTTGTCTTCCATTTTATATATAGATTTAGAGCATTTGCATTTTAAACAAAGATTAATAGATTTCTTCCTAACTGGGTTTCCAAGAATTTTTTAGAAGAATATTCTCTAAATTTTATATCCATATTACTATATTTATGTATGAACAAAATTAATTTATTCATAAGTTATATACATATACTACTTACTGATATATTATGCACTTTATAAAACATGTAGAATAGAAATTACTGTAGTCTTAAAGAAGATGAGGAAAATATTTTTTAATATATTTTATTTATTTTGTCTTCTTTATATGCTCAAAACTGTTTTGCCTTCATTAGTGAGAATTGTGTAATTTAACATGTTTCATTATTTTTTCTAAATTATGGTTTCAAACTTTGTAATATGGTGAATCCAAAATCTGGCTCAATTTTTGAATTTTTGACTATCTTATCTTAAAAAGATGCTTCATAAATATTTGTAGATACAAATAGAAAGAACTCATTAATTGGCTAGGTTTACTAAATCATGACATTTATTTTGCTATCCTGTTTTTTTGGTTGGTTCTCTTTTTTTTTTTTTTTTTTGCTATAACCTATTCTATTTTTCAATTATGTAAAGATTTTGTCAAACTCTGGGTAAAAAAAATTAATCTTCCATAATTTCAACCAATTGTTCTTGCAAACTAATTGGCTCTCCACACATGTTAAGGTTATATATGGAGAAAGAGAGGTTCATTATTATGAAAATGGGTATACATATACATTTTCAAAATAAAGTTAATTTGGAGGGAAATTTTAAATTTGCTTCTTTCTAGGAGTAAAAATTTAAGAGGCTTTAGCTCTCACCTTTTTTGTTATTGGCCTATGCTTGGATTATTAGTACAATCTTCAGTTTGTGACTTCTTGGTAAGAGTATTTTTAAGCCACTCATTCATTTTATGAGATTAGATTCCATCAAACGCAGTTAACCTGGGTAAGGAAATCCGCAGACCATGACTCACTGCCACATACTGAACAGCTGAGGGCCTCTGCGGTGGAGACTGCCGGCTCTTCACCGCTGTCCATCTCCCTCTTCTTGGGCCTGTTACCGGCGACATTTCCTGGCCTCCCTGGTGCTCGGGCGAGGCTCTGGGACTAAGTTCTAGCCAGTGGAAGGTGAGCTGAAGTGATGCCTCTTGTAGGCGGGGCCCATAGAAAACCTCCCAGTTCTGGCTCCCCATGCCCGGTCCTTCCCGGTGACAGAGATGCGGGCGGCCATGGTGACCCGGTACAGAAGGCGGCGAGCTTCATTAGTAGGAGTACCTGAATGACTCGAGCTGTCCTGCGGACCTCATGCCCCAGACTGTTGCCTGAGCAAGAAAGAAGCCTCTCTCGTGCCGAGCCATTACACGCTGGTCAGGTGGCCCCGCCTACCTGGCCCCGGGCAGCACATCCCCAGGGTTGTCGACTGCTCAGCCTTCCTTCAGGAAGGCTCACAGGCCACAGGGGATATGTGACCGTCTCTGTCCGCATCCAGGGATGGTGCCCATTGTCATTCTTTATTTTAAAGCTTTCTTTCTTATTGTTAAGAGGAATAGAAGTCCTAATATTTCTTCCTGCATCCTGGGATCTGTTGCATTTCGCTTAGGGAACTATTGCTTTAAGAAGCTTCACTCTGTAGGTGTCACACGTCTTCATTGAGTCAAATTTGTCACTGCTATAAAATGACAATGTAAGTCAATTTGGCGTTGTTAGGAATGCACTGTTCCATAAGAAAAAGAAAAGAGATGTGATTCGCATCCTCTTGTCCTGGCAATAGAAATAAAAGCGGCATGAAATATGACTTTCATTAATTTCCCCTCATTCACGGGCCCTTATTTGGGACTTTCTGACTGACCCTCTTTGTTCCAGAGGGCTAGCAGTTGTTAATCTGACGTGTGGAACAAGTTTCGATGTTGCTACCGTTTTATTTCTTTTTCTCTCTTCCTTGTTTCGGGGTGAGGGGTGGTGATGGGGAATAGAGATGCACTTGAGTTCCAGTCCCATCTGGTGTTAGACCGGGCGGCCTGCTCCAGCCCAGATCCGACGCTCTCACTGGGCTCAGTTTGTGCTTGGGAAAGAATGCCGCTGCCGAGTGCCACCCCGGCCCTCCCACCCACGGAATCAGTCACCAGTGCAGAGGAGAACTCTGGTCCAGCTGATACTCTGCCACTAAATAGCTTCATCCGATTTTCCTGGCCCCTTCTTCCTCCTAGAGGAATGGATATCGAGCGACTCTATAGCCACCCAAAGCAGACGGCGCTTTTGAAATGAGTAGGGCAGGCTGGAACTCTAGACTCTGGTTGATAGAATTAAAACTGATGAGAAAGTAAAACATTACTTCAAATATTTGCTTAAGGCCGGGGAAGTTGGGCCCAGCCTCTCCGTATTGCCAAATGTTTCACGGAGCGTCGTAAAATCAAATTCTCACATCTTGTTGTCCTCCCATTAGATCACATTAAACTCTGGCAGCGAGGCCAGCCCGCCTTGGTGGTTTTCTGACTTGTGGTTTGCACTTGGCCCTCCTCGCAGCCTTTAAAAATGATTTTATTTTGTGAACAGTCGGTGATAGTCAGACTCTAGAGTAAACTTGCCTGGGCCAACGTTTGCAGTAATAACATTTCACATTATCAAGAGTTTCCTGAAGGGCTGCAAAGAATGAAAACAGAGCAGAGCGTTCTGGTAGTGGTTGTTTTTCTTCAGGTGCTGGTAGCCTCCCGCGTGGAGAGGCTGTGGATCTGGGCCGCGGAGGGCTCCTCATAGGCTTCTCCAGCTCTGCGCCTTTAAGGGGAAACTGGAGAACTGGAACAGATTTGGATTTTCTTGTGCCCTGGCTTGTTGAATTTGTAACCGATTCTCCCTTTTTCTTTTCTTGGGTGGTTTTTCTGATTATCTCGGTCCATCTTTTCCTGGCGTGGAGGTGGAGGGGGTGGGCTGGGGAGAGGATGCCCCGAAGCAAGGGAGGGAGTGTTGAGTTTAGGTAAGTCCCTCTCGGTATTATAAATAAGGACTTTTTCATTGCTCTTGTTACTGTTTTTCACCAAAAAATACTTATGCTGCTTGTGTAATGAAATGGAAAACTGTATTTAGAGTAAAGTACACAGCTGGTTTCCTAAATAGTCTGATGATAGTAATGATGAAAATGATGATTGTCATTATAATGATTCATTCATTGTCATTATAATGATTCATTAACAAATAAACGAGCTTTTGAGGTTAAAAATGAATGTCAGATAGGTACATGTTAGCGTGAAGTGTTTGAAGATTCAGTTTTTTATGTTCAGATTTTTAATTTTTTTTAATTGTAGTAAAATATGTATAACATAAAATTCATCATTTTTAAGTGTACAGTTCAGTGGAATTCGATACATTCATATGGTTGTGCAACCATCACCACCGTCCACTTCTAGAACTTTCTTCATCATCCCAAACTGAAACTCTGTATCCATTAAACAGTAGCTCCTCATTCTCCCCTCTTCTTAGCCCTCGGCACCCACCGTTCCGTCGTCTGTCTCTGTGAATTGGCTCGAAGCACCTCATGTAAGGGAGATCATGCAGTATTTGTGCTTTTGTCACGGACTTATTTCACTTAGTATAATGTCTTCATCGTCTGTCTACTTTGTAGCGTGCGTCAGGATTTCCTTCCTTTTAAAGGCTGAATAATATTCCGTTGTATGCAGATACCATACTCTGTTTCTCCGCTCATCCTCTGACAGACACTTGGGTTTGTGAGCTCAGTTTGATCAGTGGAGTGTACATGGCAGGGACTAATGTTTTGGACAGAACTCAACTGTCATCCAAATGATCTTGGTTTGAAATTCTTATAAAAGCCAGATGGATAAACTACATCAATCAGTTTACCAACACGTATTTACAAAATGTTACAAGTGACCTCTTTCTCTCTTTAAAATATGGGGTGTAGGGTGGATAAATGATAATGGAAAAAATACAATGAAAAATATAGGTATAGTCATTTTTATAAAGGTATGTCATTGTAAAGAAATTAGACAATTCAGAAAAGTATGAAGACAAATATAAAGGACCCTTGTAAAACTGTAGACTTGTTAGCACTGTGAATATTTGGAGGGTGCATTACATCAAAAATGATGTCACTCTACATATAAGCACTATAGATGTAAATATAGATAGGGATTGTTGTATTTTTATAGAACTGAGAACCCGTCCACATGCTCACAACCACTTTTTTAAATTAGCTAGATACTAGGGACAAAAATAAATGTAGTTAGCTTTATTTGGTAGCTTTTAAATATTTTAAAGGAGTGGACTCTTCCTTTAGATTAACTCTCAGAATACTAATTTATAAAGCAAGGAACTTTTCTAACTCAAGTTGGCAAGAGAAGCCTAGAAGTCATCAGCTCCAGAACGACAGTTTCTCTGTGGTGGCTTTTGTGGCCCTCCTCAGAGTTTGTGGGCTGAACTGTGTGCCCGCCCGTAGGTGTTGTTGAAGTTCTGACCCCCAGTACCTGTGACTGGGACCTTATTCGGAAGTGGACTTTGCATGTGACCAAGTTGGGATGAGGTCCTTAGGGTGGGCTCTGATCCAATAAGACTAGTGTCCCCCTAAAAGAAGGAAAATTTGGACGCAGAGACAGACGCGCACACAGGGAGAACTCCACGTGAGGATGAAGACAGAGATCAGGGTGATGCATCGACAAGCCAAGGGAAGCCAGAGGTGCCGGCAAACACAAGAAACTGGGAGAGAGGCCTGGGAGAGATGTGCTCTCACCACCCGCGGAAGGAACCCACTCTTTGGAGACCTTGATCTAGCATTTCTAGCCCGTAGAACGGTGACACAATTTCTGTTCTTTTAAGCCACCCAGTTTTTGGTACTTTGCTATGGCAGCCTTGGGAAACTAATACAGAATTCCAAAAGCATGATTTGAAAACTGCTACTCTATACTCTCATCTTTAAGGCCCACAAATATTATTCTGTACGGAAGTATAAAATCTACTCAATCATCCCCTTATTAATAATGCACATGAACGGTGAGAGTGTCCCCCTGTTTTAAAGAATAATGCCGTGAACATCCTTTTAGGTAAACCTTTGCTTATCGCCCCTGTTGTTTTCCCTAAAATAACTTGCCAGAGGAGGAATGGTTGGGCTAAGTGATAGGGACATTTGAAATTTTGCTACTTACTGCCAACGTGCTCTCTAGAAAGCTCATACTGATTTATTCTCTCACCTGTAGTATCAGATTACGTATACATTTCTCCACGTTCTTACGGGGTATTGTCATTCTTTCTTTTTTAAAATCTAAATTTAATTTTTATCAAAGTAATACATGCAGGTATATAAATAAGTGCCTGACTTTTACAAGACTCACAACAAAACCCAGCCGACCGAGCCACGCACCTCTCCACCTGCCACTCCTCAGTGGCACTACTTTCTGCCCCACCGCTGTCTCTCCTGGTTTTTGCATTTATATTTCTTTTTTTTTTTAAGATTTTATTTATTTATTTATTTTTAGAGAGAGGGAAGGGAGGGAGAAAGAGGGGGAGAGAAAGAGCAATGTATGCTTGCCTCTCACATGGCCCTCACTGGGGACCTGGCCCGCAACCCAGGCGTATGTCCTGACTGGGAATCGAACTGGCAACACTGTGGTTCTCAGCCCGCGCTCAATCCACTGAGCTGCACCAGCCAGGACACATTTATATTTCTAAATAACAGGCTTGTGCTACTATAGTTTTTTTAAATTTTAGATATCATCTACTGACTTCCTATTATGGAAGGTAAGGAATCAAGTCTCTTGTATGTACAACCATCGCCCCATTCTCCCAAACAGGTTATATCACAACTTCAGTTCAATCAATAGTTCACATGTTACATTATTATGACTATGTATGTTATTTGTGACTGAATCATACCGTGTACTGTAATTCAATTATTTTGCTTAAATAACTCTCCCTCCTCAGAGTTCATAATTAACTCATTTTTGTCTTTGCTTAATGTTCTAGGTACCTATCACAAAGTCATATTGAAACTCTGCCTGAAGTCTCTACTTACATCTCTTCTCAGTACATTTCAACATAGTTCTATCAGTTCTCTCTCCCCTCAGAACTCTCCTTCCTGCAGCCATTCGTCCATCCTCCTGCTCTTCCTTCTCTAGACCTGCATTCTGCACACCTGTCAGCCTGGATTTTCCTTCCCCATTATTCTGGGGCTTCCCTTTGCCTCTCTCCTGGGTTGGGTCACGTGTTTCCTGGGTCATATGTCTTTCTGGGTCCTAATTTGCTGCCTTGCTATAGTGGCGCAGGTCCTACAGAAGAGTTACAAGAGTGGGGGAGCCCGGGACTTTAACAGAAATGCTTTTTATTATTCATTGAAAGCATCATGTAGGATTCTGGCAGTGTGTTCCATCAAATTGCGTAGAAAAAATTTTTCCTATCAGGAATAATTGCTAATTTTGGGAAATGCTTTTTCATGTGTCCTGAAGAAATAACATAATTTTTTTTCTTTTAAGCTCTTAATATAGTGAATTACACTAAAAGACTAAGGTTAAACTATCCTAGCATTTCTGCGAAAAAGACTACTAGTGTATAATGTAATCCACTTAATGCAGTGCTGGGTTAGATTTTCTAATACATTATTTGGAATTTTTGCCTCTATTTGGCTCTGGGTCTCTTATTTTGTGTGTGTGTGTGGATTTCCTTCTCTGTTTTTTACCTGAGTCTGATTCAGAGTTATGCTGCTCTAGTAGAATGAACTGAAAACCTTCCATCTTTTGCTGTGTTCTGTAACAGGAATTATTTGCTCTTTGCAGGTTGAGTACAATGTGCCCAGAAGACTTTCTGGGCATTGTGCCCTCTCAGGGTTTTTATTTCCTTTTAAATTTCTTTTATGGTTATTGGTCTTTGTAGGAGTTCAGTTCTATTTTGAGTCAATTTTGGTAACTCAGTTTTTCCTACAAAATAATCTATTTCAACTAATTTTTCAATTTGGTGTAAATTTGCATTTGATTTGCTTATAGTTAAAAATTTTTTAACATTTTATTTTCAGTTCTAATGTTGATTGTTTAAGTCTTCTTTCTTTTACCATGATTACATTTGACGGTCTGTTTATTTAATTTAATTTTTGTTTGTTTTTGGTGTTGAGTTTTATAAGTGCTTTATAAATCTTGGATATCATCAGATGTATCATTGGTGAATACGTTCTCTCATTCAGTGAGTTATTTTTCCATTTTGTTGATGGTTTTCTTTGCTGTGCTTAATTGCTCTTTTTAACGAACTCTTATCAAAGAACTAACTTTTTCATTTGATGAATCAGTGACTTAATTTTGGTTTTTCCTTTCATCTTTATTAATATATTTTGTAGCTTATTTGATTATTCTCTTCCCTCCACCCTCTACCTCACTCAACTTTCTCTTTAGCTTCTTGAGCTGATACTTTAGTTTTCCTTTGTATTTGCATCATTGGTAGATTCTCCAAGTGTATCAATGTAATTTATGCCAATATCAATATAAATGTTCTTGCTAATTCTGTTTATTTTTTCTGGTATTAATATTAGCACCTCAGCAATACTTTTTTAGTATACCTTTCTAGTTCTTTACAGTAAATCTTTCTGTTGCTTTCTTTCATGAATATCTATTCTCATCATATAGCTGCTGCCTGCCTCCTGTCTCCACAAGCTGAGGTTTGCTACCTTTAATATTCTGATTAATGGTATGTTTGGATTAACCATTCTATTCCATTTACTATGCTTTCTTTTTTATTCCTGATTTCCTGCCATTGTCTTCCAGCATCCAGTGCTGATATTGCAGAAGCAATTGCCAGTCTGATTCTCCTTTCTTTCCGAGCAGCTCCTTATTCTACTCAACATTTTAGGGTTTGTTCTTTATGCTCGGAGTTCTCAGATTTCACTGTGATGTATTTAGGTATTATTTTTCTTTATTAACTCTGAAACTTTTAAATCTATGGATTCGTTACTTTGGGTCATTTTCCTCTTCTATTTTTAAATAATCACTTTCATTTTCTGTTTCTTCTGGAATTCCTAACGGACACGTATTAGAACTCCTGCGTCGGGCTCCAGGTCTCCTTTTCCCTACATGTCTTTGTGCTGTGGGACTGTGTTTTAGGATAGTCTATCTCATTTCAATCTTCCTGCTAAAATATTTGATGCTTATCTATGTCCATAGTCCTATTCAGTCTACATATAAATCAATCGTTATACCTTAAATTTTTAATAATTTCTAAAATAATTTTATATTATTCATACTATACCTATTTTACTTTATGGATGCCATCGTTTCAAATCTCTCCAACAATTTTTTTTCCTTAAGTTTTCTGAGGTCTGCTGGAGGCAAGCAGACATTCAGCAGGAGCACTTCCTGCCTCTTCCCTAGTCAAAGTCCACGTTGCTGAGCCATGTATTAATCTCTGCTCTCGGGGCGGTAGTTTCTACACCCATCGAGCAAGCCCTAGGGTGGCCGGGGAAAGAGGCTGGCTGAAATTCCCACAACAGGTTTCATCTTCCTGACTAGGTAGCTTCTCTTCAGTGAGTCCCACTGCGGAGCATTCATTGGACAGCAAGTGTTTCCCCCTTTCTGCCGTTTTGAAGAGTCCATCCACAGGCCTTTCTTTCCTCCAGACTTTCTCATAACCAGTTCTCTGATGTTGTTCTATCTCCATCCTCGCCCATCTGGCCAAACCGTCAGCTGTTGCCTGTGAACTGCTTTAGATCGGCATCTCTCTTTGTCTCTCCTTTCGGGCAACGTGGGGAACTAGATACACATTTCGAAGTCTTGCCTGCTGTGTATTTCCCTTTCCGATCATCCTTCTGTTGGGCAACTTCTAACTGGGGCTTTTATACACAGCAGCTCAGTTTTGTCTGCTGCCAATGTATCTTGCAAAACTGTCAACTAGCCTGACATTTTTTCCCTCTGTAGTCAGTTGGTTACAGGGAACTCCTTAGGAAGCCACAGATATTAGTTTGGGGAGTGGCTGCAGTGTAGCAGGATTGAGCGCCACGGGCATCTGAACCACTTGCTTGTGTAATTTCAGGATCTGCTTATACTCAATCTTGAATACAACCTTTCCAGTTGTGCAGCTTTATGGTTTTGATATCAGATGACACTATTTTTGATTGGCAGATCAGGTCTCATGGTCACTGTTACTTGAACAGACACTTAGTCACTGCTTGGGTCTAAGCCAGAAACTATTCCTTGAAATACTCATTTCCTTATTTACCGGAGAGGGTATAGCTTGCTTCAAAAACTTTAAGATTTTATTAAGGCTGCAGAGGACTCCTAGTGTATCTGCATCAGCAGCAGACACTTTTAACCTCATTGGATATAAATGACCGTAAGCCAGAGCTGCTTGAACTGCAGCCTGGACTAGCTAAAGAACCTTCTCTTACTCTGGGCCCTACTCCAAACTGGCAGCTTTAAGATGTTCTCAGTTTGGTAGAAGATTGCATTAAAGGCCCCAATGAATGGCCTACAGATGTCCGTATACTTTAACTTGTACCTTTGTGGTCCCTTCCTATTCTAACTCTGGAGTTGGCCATGACACTCGCTTTGGTCAATGGGATAATAGAGAAGGTGATTCAAGAAGAGGCTGAAAAAGGTGCCTGTATATTTCTGCTTTTTCTCCTGGATGCTCTGCTAGGCTGTTGGGGAATGAGAGGCCATGGGGAGGACCGCTGAGTTTTCCCAGCTGAGACTATCCTACAATAGACAGTTCCCAATTGATTCGTAAGAAAAAAGAAATGACTTGTATTTTTAGCCACTGAATTTTGGAGTGGTTTGTTTTGCTGTGTTGTTGAGGCCATAAATAACTGATACTCTCAGTAAGTGGATAGGAGCAGCACATTCAAATGTGGCACCTGTACACACTGACTCCCAAATTGAAAGAGGCCAGCAAACAGTGCCTTTTCCCGTAGCAGTCGGGGGTTAAGGTACAGGGACTCACCTTTCCCCTGGGGGAGATATCCCTACAAGACTTCAGAAAACTAGGCTCCTGAAAGCTTCGCTGAAGCTTTTAATCTTGTTAGCTGGCACTGCTGTACAAAGCTGGCTTCTGTCTCCTTTCTGCCTTAAAAATGCCATCAGAGTACCTCTCATTGCCAGCATCTACATTGTATGTAAGTCCATGAGAGTACATCTCGTTGCTGGCATCTACATAATAGGTAAGTCCTTGGCTGCAAAGGAGTCCTGCAAACATGATATTCAGCTTTCCAGAAGATGACACGTGAGGGCAGGGTGTAGAATAAAAGGGCTGTGGGTAGATACCACATACCGGTAGAAAATGTTTAATTCATTCATAACCTGCATTTTGAGCAAATGCTGCTGGCCTGAATTTACCTTCCAGCCTTAATACTCAGTTTTCCCCAGCCAAACGGACAACTGGTGAATCTGTGGCCGTTCCTTTTTCGTACTCGTCACACCGAACTGGTTCCTCTCTTCAGCCCTGCTGAGGCGTCAGTGCTGCCTGACACCCGACTCCGCTGGTTAGCCTTCTGCACACCTCCAGAAAGAGATGGCGTCGTGCTCCTTTAAAGTCCCTTCACGTTTTGTATTTCTCTCACGACACTCCTCTTACTTCACGTGCGTTATTGTAATGTTTGTAAATCTCTAATTACCTTCTCCTGCCGTACCAAGACCTTGGGAATAGGGGTCATTTCTTAGTGACCTTTATGCCCCGTGTAATACTAATACAGTATTCAGACAATGTATATGCTCAGTAAGTATTTGTTGATACCAACTGAACTATGTCCACAAACACTCTTGAAGATATTGTGCTAAATATCGAGATAGATACGGATATATTCTTCAAGAAGCTCATAGACTGCTCAGATTGAACAATATCTCAGCTCTATACCCTCAGAGAAGACAAAGTTTATCTTAAGTGAGGCTGTGAGTAGTGGGGTGAGTTCTCTCACAACCTACTGGGGCAAGATTCAACAGGAGAAGTGTCGGGAGAAATAATGGAACTTACTCCCTAGAGCTCATGTTTAACGAATAAGGTTTTTGCTGTAGGAAGTACTTGAACCATGAGAGAGTTAATAAATATTCACAAATTTGTTTTACTTCCTAGCCAGGCCTAGCATATGCACAGTGAAAAAGAAGCTTCTGGCAACATTAGCTATGATAGGATGTACTCTGACTTCTCCATTCCTACACTACATGCAGATTCCTGGTGCCTGGTGTTCTCAAGTTCCAGGACAAGTAACTGTGACATCCCTTACCAGCTCCCATTCCTTCTTCTGATGGAAGAGAGTCCTGATTGGTTTTGACTCCAGATAGGCCACCGTTAATTGAGTTAACTGTTAACTTGATCTTCACAGGTTTTTTCCCCTGCCATGTTCTATTACTAGGTGGAAACGGGTGGAGAAGAAACCTCTCGTGCCGTATTCTGTTCAGCTGTTTTCTGCCCTTTGGGAAATGGATGAAGCCAAGAGGAAAGGGAGAGGTACAGTCCGTGGTGACTGAACCCACCAGGCTGTGGGGATATAAATTTCTCCCCTCCACGCCTGAGTGAGACTGATGTTTTGCAGGCCCGCAGAGGATGATCTCTGTATGAAAACAGGGATGTCAAGTGCTGCATTCAGACATGAGCGATAACTGCCCTCTGTTGTTCCCGAATTAGGAAAATGGAGACTCCAAAAGCTGGGTGCCAGTGGAAAAATCAACAAATATAGCTGTCACTGAGGAAAGCAGTTCAGTGAGATTTCGTTTCACTCTTTGCCAAACTCAACTCACCAATGTGCAGGCTACATATGTTTAGAATTAGCAAGTAATGCTTTATCCTTCGTTTCCCCGTTTCCCATCCCCCACTCCTGATGTCTCTGGTCCAAAATGGAACTCAGCACCCAGTCTCCTTAGGTCATTCCTCTCTCAGTACACGTGGGGTGGAAACAGCTCCCGCCCAACAGAGCTCTCCCAACTGACCAGCTTGCTCTCCGGGCTCTCGTTAGGGCTGGGCTGTTTTATTTTCATAGGTCTCTGGAGGACTAATGAGCTTTTAAGGAACACCTGCAGCAACTCCAGATTATCCACAGCCACCTAAGTTTTCAGAATGTTTTCAAGAGTACCCTGTTGGGGGGCACATTCCTTGCCCAGATCAATGGAATTGAGGCTACGAGAGATCTTAATCCAACATCCACATTCACATTCACGTCTTCGTTTTTACTGATATGCCCAAGCTCTAATGCCTTCATTTCCCCTTCATTTACAATGGCAAAGCCTCCTTGACCAGAAAAATAAATGTGCAGTTGGCAAGAGCTGAATAGAAGGCTGCTTAAATGATTTTTAATTTATGTTAAATGCTAAAAGCAGTTTTCCAGGTCCCCATGAATACCTCACAAAATGAAGTTTTTCAAAGCCTACCTTTAAAAAAGGAACTAAGAGATTTTAAAACATTCCCTTTAATTTTAGCTGCCCCAGTTGTATCTTTTCTTCCTGCCCTGGTAGGATCCCGCAGCCAGTGAGGAGCTTATACTTAGTTATTCTTGGAGCTCTGGTCTGCAAGTCTTCTGGCGTCGGAACAAACGTGCTGTGAGTCTGATCTTATCGTTGACTCTCCGCACCTCCGCCTCACTCCTCAAAAAGTAGACAGTGACCTGGTCTAAAATATTTATTTAATTATTTTGCTGCAAAAAGCTTTATTGTTTCCATTTGGTCCAAATGCATGGGAGAGGGTTCCAGGGTGGTTAAAAGGGTGTCTAGTGGTTTCAGGAAGAGGCTCAGGCACAAACCAGATGCAGAGGGGCCCCTCAGTGGTCTCTGGGCTCCGAAGGCTCCTAGTCGTGCTGAAAGGTGAGCCTTTCCAGGAGATACTCGTCCAGCCCAGCCTGTAGAGGTGGGTCAGCTGGTCTCCCATCTTCTTGATGAGTTTCACCTCCTCACCCAGGAAGTGGTTCTCCAGGAAGTCACAGGGCTGAGGGTCTGTGCAGAACTCAGGGCCTGCAGACCCAAAAGGGCCTGCCGTTCAGGTGCTTCTCCAAGGCCAAGGTGGCTTCCCTGGCATCCTGAGTTTTACCCTACTCATTGTGGGAAGGCTGCACCATGTCCTGGAGGAGGACATGGTCACTGCGCTGGTTCTGCAGCCTTAAGAGACTCTTGGTGCCCTCACGCTTCTCCTCGGCCAACTCTCAGAAGTGGTCCACTCCCTGCAGAGCCCCATCATCACTGTGGAAACAGAAGCCCTGAGACAGGTAGGTGTAGGAGGCCCGCAGATGCAGGGTGGCCAGGGGTTGACGGCAGCCTCCACCTCGGTGGGATAACTGACGAATTTGGGAGCTCATGGTTGTTCGGCAATGAAGAATTAAGGTCAAAAAATGGTGTTGGTTGGTCTCGGAGGCTGAAGTGGTTTCAAAGGTGGGGACTGGAAGAGGTTGGAGGCTTGTTGAAAAGAAAGGGCCGCTCTGCCCAAACCATGTTGAAGCAAGAGAAAGATCCCAGGACTACCGAGGGCGCTGAGGTATAAAATATTGAATGAATCAGAATTGCATCCTTAGAAAATACTTAGCATTTTTCAGTGTTTTGACATGTGCAACATGTACTAGTTCTTTTGATTGCGTCTTCTTGGAAAGAAAACACAAAATGATTGACCATCTGAACCGTGAATTCTTGATACTCTTGATTGTTAATGGCCTAAATTTGAAAGCAGATTGACTTCTGTCTGCCACTAAAGATGCACCTAGGTTAAAATTTTAACAGTTATTTGCTGAACAAAGACATAGTCATGGAGATACACACTGGGACAAAGTGCTGAAATGATAAGAATTATCTTAAATGTTAAAGCTAGGTAAAAATGTGGTATTTTAAAGAAAATTTATAGGCTTCACTTTCCAAATAAATAGAAATACCATCTTTTTAAAGTGGTATCTTTTCAGTGATGCCACTCCATTACTTAGGATAGTAGTTACTGATTAGTATTCTTCACCGAGGTAGTCAATGTCTTTTCTAATTGCTAAATTTGGGGTTTTGCCTAGCATAGCACGAGGTTCCATAGGAGATACTAAAGACATCTAAGGTCTTGTCCTTACAGAATTTATAGTTTAGTTTAAAGTACAAGATTAATGTATGTTGATCAGTGTTAAATGAGGTGTGCTAATGCTAAATGCAAGCAACTCAAAGAAAAAGACCGTGAAAATGTAAATGATCATGAAAATTGAAGACTTTGCCTAGGTGAGAGAGGAGAGAGAAGACATTTTTGGATGTGAAAGCAGCATGAAAGACACAAGGGAGGAGCTTTGTAACCTGATACTCAGTTCTACAGTAGGTATGTCCACCTAGATGGCTCAAACCTAAAAACCAAACTGAACTGACCCTCTTCTCTCTGAAACTCTCTCTCCTTTTGTGTTCCAGAATTTGTCAGATGGCACTGGTACCCGCCTCCACTCAGTTTCTTACCGGAAAACTGGGAGGCACCTCAAGTTTTCCCCTTTCCCTTTCCTCCTACATCAGTTCTATGATTCTCTCTCTGTTTGGGGGCTGCCTTTGGAGAGCTCCGGGATGCTCATTGCCAAGAACTGAGATAAGCAAAGATTGTTATTGATTCTGTGCCTATCCCGGATTTCAATTCTTCTCTTGCATCTGTTCCCTTTAAGAGTTTTGTCCTTGAATTTCTTGCCTTGGCCTAATGTTTTTAAGTCAGTGAGTTGATTTAGATGTACTACCCAACTCTAATCAGGCACTTCTTTGCATTAAAGCTTCAGGGTTAGTTTCCTAGTTTCCTCAGATGGCAGCCTTTCTCGACCTAGCCCAACTACCTGGGACTGCAAACTCTGGCTATGGTCTCAGCGTTCCTGACCCCCTCTTGACCCGTCCTACTCTCTCTGCCTTAGTTTACACGTTCATAATCTTTTGCCTGGTGTGGTAGGTTGAGTTAATATGTTCAACAAACCTTTGGTCTTTCCCTCCCTCACCCTTTGGGTGGGGGCAGAATCCTACTGTGTCCTATTGACGTTGAGTTTGGCCATGGGACTTTGGCAAGAGTAATGTAGGCAAAAGGAATAGCGTGGGAGCTCTGAGCAGAGGCTGCAGGAAACTTTGTGTGTTTCCGCCCACCTCCCCGACACTGCTGCCATCCACCAAGAGAAGAGCGTGCTCCTTCATCCTGGGTGCTGAAAGGGCCCGCAGAGCACACACAAATCCTCTGGAGTGGGGAGGCATGTCCAACACAGCCTGGCTCAGCCCAGCTGAGGTAAAACCAACCACGGCTGATCCATAGGCCCATGAGTAAGACATAAATGTTTGTTGTTGTAACACACCAAGATTTGGGAGGAAAACAATATTTGTTGTAAGCCACTAAGATTTTGGATTGTTTATTACTGTGGTAAAACCTGACACATATACCTGAATTTCTGCAAAAACCTCCTACCTAATCTTCTAGTCTTCAGTCTTACCTTCTGACTATTGGTCCTTCACTCTGGATTAAGTAAAAATATTCACTGGCTTCCATGTCCACAGGATAAGTATTCAGTGCGGAATAAAAGACTTACCTTCCCAGCCTCACCTCCCACTGTTCTCTATCTTGCATTTTAAGCTTTAGCCATACCTAGCTAGCAACCTAATATTCCTGTAATTCACGGTACTGTATCTCTGTGTTCCTTTTTTGTAAATGCTGTCAGTTCTGAGCCAAACGTCCCTTCCTGACCCCCTCCTTCAGCCAAACCCCCATGCAGCCCTTTCACCTGCAAAACTCCTACGAGCTCCAGGGCTGCCACCTCTGGATGTCCTTCCTGGGCTTCCCCACACACTCAGAACAATCTGCATGGTTCCAGGACAGCACACTTGGTTTTGAAATTGATTATTTTTGTACCTTCCAGCTAGATTGTGAACAGAAGGCTGATGGGAAGTTTTGTCTTTTCATCTTTTTACTCTTAGGATTTCACATTGTTCCAGGCATATTTTAAGTATTCAGTAAATGAAGTAATGAATGTTGAGTTGATTTTGAAGTTGAATCTGCTTAATGTGCCTCTCATCTGGTTGAAGTGTTTTCACTTAAGGCATACCGTGAACTTGGGTACCCCATCTCTCTCACTACGTGGCTGCTTCTCAAACTGTACTTGAAACATTAGGTGAGCACTCCCATGTAACCAGTGCTCAGAGTAAGAAGAAAGCATTTCCAGCACCCTCCCTTTCTCTTACTGGTTGCTGCAACCTCTTCCTAGAGATAAGCACTGTTCTGACTTTTATCACCATAGATTTGCTTACATGTAAATGGAATCATAATGTATATCCACTTTCGTGTCTGGTTTCTTTTGCTCAATATTATAATTTATTATAATTATAATATTATAATTCATTCAAATTATTGTGTATAGGCTTGGTATAAATATAACACAATCTATTATCTGTTTCACTGTTAATAGGTATTTAGGTTGTTTTTACTATTTTTCTTTTTTAAAAAAGATTTTTAAAATTTATTTTTAGAAAGAGGGTAAGGGCGGGAGAAAGGGAGAGATACATCATTCAGCTGCCTCTTGCACTCCCTAAACCTGGGATGTGGCCTGCAACCCAGGCATGTGCCCTGACCAGGCATCGAATCAGGGACCTTTTGGTTTGCAGGCTGGCACTCAATCCACTGAGCCACACCAGCCAGGGCTCACTTTTTTACTTTTATGAATAAAGGTGCTACTACATTTTTGTTTGTGCCTTTTGGTGCATGTATATGACTTTGTGTTGAGTCTATGTAAGCTCAAGAGTGGAATCTCTGGGCCACAGAGTATGTTTGTGTTTACTTTTGGCAAATACTTCTAGAATCTTCTCTAAAATGACCATACCAATTTATGCTCCCATCAATGGTGTGTGAGAATTCCTCTTATTTCATATCCTCACCAACTCCCAATATTGTAATTTTAATTTTAGTAATTCCGGTGTATACACTATGGCTTTGATTTGCCTACCCCTGATGATTAATGACACTGAACACTTAAAAAAGTTTATTTACTCTTTGGATATCTGTTGTGAAATCCCATTATTCTATCTGATTGCATTTTATTTCTGCGTAAGAATTCTCTGAAATCCACTTGCTAATATTTTGTATACTATGTTTTGCTTCTATCTTCCCAAGACAGATTGCCTTGTAATTTTCCTTTTTTGTCATAGCCTTGTCAGGTTTTGCGTTAAGTTTATTCTGGTCTTATAAAATGAGTCAGAAAGTGTTCTTCTTCTATTCTCTGGAAAAGTTGACTGTAAAGTGGTGTCATTTCTAAGTTCTTCTTTAAGAGGCAGTGTACCTAGCGCTTAAGCAAATGGGCTCTGGAATCAGACTACTGAGATTGAACTTTGACCTTGCCACCTTCTTATTGTGTTGATCTTGGGGAAGTTATATAACTTCTTTGTGTCTCAGCTTTCTCAGCTGTAAAATGGGGGTAATACAAGTACCTCCTTCATAAAGTCACTGTCAGAGTCTTGTAAGTTTTTTCTTTTTAAGATTTTATTTTATTTTTTTTTTTAGAAACAGAAGAAGGGAGGGAAAAAGAAATGGAGAGAAACTTTAACATGCAATTGCTTGCCTCTCACACACCCGCAACTGAGGACCTGGCCTGCAACCCAGGCATGTGCTCTGACTGAGGATCGAACTGGCAACCTTTTGATTTGCAGGCCGGTGCTCAGTACACTGAGCCACACCAGCCAGGGCAGGATCTTATAAGTTTGATGTGTAAAATTCTTTGAATCATGCCTGACACATAGTAGGGGTTTAATAATTATTAGCTGATATTGTTATTTATCCATCTGATCAATGCTTTCGCTTATGGTGTGGTCTTTTATAGAAGCTGAAGCTGCGTTCTTCCTATGGTTCAACAACCAGCCTTCCATGGGTTGAGGAAGTAAGTAGAACCTTCTAAAGAGGACGCCAAAGTCAAATTCTTCACACTTGGCCTTTTCTCAGCCTTTTTGTCTCCTTTTTCTCTGTTTTGTGAAATGTCAAGGAAGAGACATCAGAAGCCTGTGGAAATAGTACCCAGAGGAAGACAAGGATCTTAGTCATGGTACTTTCTTGGGGTTTTGGCAACGCCCTAGGTGGGTGTGGGTCCTCACGGCAAATATTCCAGTGGTTAGAGGGGAGCCAGGACTTTTCATTTCACTGCCTGGGTAACTGGCCTCAGAGATCCTCAGTTTTTCTTTTTAACAAAAGGAAGCCCAGCCTTCCCAGGGTGTGGTTTGAATTCCTGATTTGGTGGTTGTCAGGAGCTCTGAAAACACCGTGCAGCTTTAAAGCAATGATAGTCATTACTATGCAAATCTTTTTTCCCTTCCAGCCTTTGTGTCACTAAAATACCACTTAAGAAAGTCTCTTTTCATCAGGATTATATGTGAGATTTAAGACACATGGCTCTCTGATTAACTCTGAAACCATTAACACCACATCTTCATCAGAAAAACCACAGACATTAGGGTTAAACCAGGCTTCCTGTGATTTTCTCTAATCTGTTTCCAGTTTTACTGGTTTCTCTCTCTGCTTCCCCTGCATCTTCTTTCTGTCTGCTCTTTACTTTGGTATAAAGTGTCTGTTCTAGACCTTCAATACCTAATTCCCCCCACAACGTACATGTCTTTTTCCTCCTGCACAGATCCTGACCAATAGGACTTCATGTAAGCAGTGCGCCTCTCATCCTTCTTTCTGAGCAGAGGAAACATAGAAAGATAACAAAAACTGATGTGGATTCGAAACCAGAGAAGTTGGTGTCCATGCTGCCTGTCACTATCAGAACCAATAAGTAGAGACAAGGATTGAATGTCCATGGGTGCTTTATTCAGATGCCAGTGATCTGAGAAGACAGTAGGTTATGTACCGTCAAAAAATATCATAACATCTCATCCCAAGCCGACACTTTTATAGGGAGAAGAAAAGGATAGGTAGGGGATTTGGAAAAAGGTTAATCAGATAAGCATTATAGTACTTCTTTATTGATCTCTGTTGATCAAGAATTCTTTATCTGCATCATGGATGTTCACTCCCTGGAACACAATGGCTCAAATGCCATCTCCATGGCTTGCAGATGCCCTGGGACACAAGGTTGAATTGCTTGTGGTCCTCCTGGAGTTATGTGGTCTCATACATTCCAGTTCCTGGAACAACAGCTTTTCCCATGCAGTCACCTAAGCCTATGGACTATGACTGAAGCTAAAATCTTTAACTCTGGGTCCCCCATCAGATTCCTACTGTTTACAGGTATCTTGTCTCCTGAAGAGAATCACTCCACCCTATATACTCTCCACAGCCACAGAAATCGTTGCCATTTCAAAAAATGATTTGTATAATTCCGTGTTTTTACTTAACCTCAGTTGTTTCAAATTCTACTCATCCTTTGTAGTACAGATCAATATCAGATTATTTGTGATGTTATACTAATGTCAGAAGGAAATGATCAGCTTTCTTTGCATTGTGTTTGTACTCTCATTGTAATATTCCTCTCTGTCATGGGTCTTTAAAAAAATTAAAAGGCCACAGGCCCAAAATGGAGTCCCTTATGTTGAGCCCCATGTCACTAGCTCAATTACAATTTCAACTTTCCCAAAAATAGAATCATAAACCAGTCAAGCAGGAATCGCCTGATCAGCACTAGTGAGATCACATGCCTGATAGACCCTTGTGATCCTCTAAAGGACAGTGACCCCGCAATCACCACCCTGCTTTTTGCCTCGTCAATATTCGATAGTTTTATCATACTCGTCATTTCTTGTTCTGTTTTTATCTGTGCATGCCTCGTTATTTTCTTATAGGACTCCACACTCTGAATTTGACATTGTCAATTTGAGCTCCTGATTTTGCTGTATTTCTTTAAAGAGTATGTATTTTGTCGTTAAGTTCTACAGATCAGTTTGATCCTTTTGATTCTTGCTGGGGTGAATTTGGAGCAGTCTTCACTCTAGTTTATCCCCAATAAGAAGTCTGACCTATGTGAGGTCTCTACTGAGTGTTCTGTGTATTATGAAGTTTCTCCACTTCGAATGTTGAACTACAGGTATTCCTAGCCCCATGCGGGGAGTCCGTTTGCCTACTGCTTGCCTACTCTCAGGCTCAAGGAGTTTTTTTCCGTGGTTGTGGAGATGGGTGCTCTGCCAAATAGTTCACAGAATTCCTTTGCAGATCTTTAGAGCTCTCTCTTTAGAGTTTCCTCATCTCTGGCATTCTGCTCCATAAATTCTACTCACCTTGCTCTTTCTGACCTCTGTGAGGATACTAGGCCATGTAAACCCCTTCCTGGAGCTGTCTGGAGACTGCCATCTGGGGCTCATGGGGCTTATCCTATTGGCTTC
Organism: Micronycteris hirsuta; assembly: GCA_004026765.1. Lineage (NCBI taxonomy): Eukaryota > Metazoa > Chordata > Mammalia > Chiroptera > Phyllostomidae > Micronycteris > Micronycteris hirsuta. Next base: position 115,654 of record PVJI01000280.1, on the reverse strand, counting down.
CCTTTTCTCGGGGATCACAGGCCAAGGCTGCCTATTGTCCAACGTCTGACAGGAATTGTTTCATATATTTGGTTGACGTTTCTTGTTGTCTGCAGTGGAAGGGTAATTCTCATAGCCTCTCAGCCCTTCCATGATGTTTTTATTGGCTACTAAACTGCAGTTAAAAATCATTTTATTTTTTTCATATATTCATTGGCCGTTTGTATATCTCATTTTATAATATATCTGGTCATTTCTTTTGCTCAGTTTTAAATTATTTTTAGAGACATATTTTGTACATGAGTCCTTGGCTGGATTTTCGTATTGCAGATATCTTCTCTCACTGTCTGACTGGTCTTTTTACCTCTTAATGGCATCTTTCGATGAGCATAAATTATTAAGGTTAACTAAATCCAATCTAATGATTTTTTTTCTTGTATGGTTAGTGCCTTTGCATTGTGTTTAAGAAATATATGCCTGCTCCGAAGTCATGAAGATATTCTTTTATATTTGTTCAAAACTTTTTTTATGCTTTTACCTTTTATATTTATGTTTGCAATAAACTTAAATTAATTTTTGCTTATAGTAGGAAGTAGGCATAAAGTTTCACTTGGTTTCCATATAGATATCTAATTGCTCCAGTATTATATACTAAAGTTATTATCTTTTCCCTACAGAATTTCAGTGGTATTTTCTTGTAAATTATTTGATTGCATTTGGGTAAGTTTAAATATAATTCTTTTTTCTGTTCCATTGGTCCAATATCATATGATCTTAATTATTGTAGCCTTATTTTAGGTCTTGCAATCTGATAGTATTTTTCCTCCAAATTAGCTTTATTTCAAGATTGTTTTCCCAAGTCATTCAAGTTTCCATATAAATTTTAGATTTATTTGTCAATTTAAAAAATCCCTCCTGGGATTTGGTTTGGGATTTTATTGAATCCATAGATAAATTTGGGGAGAATTGAAATCTTGATAATCTTAAATTCTTCTAATCTATTTACATGTTGTATCTTTCTTTAATTTAGGTCTTCTTTAATTTCTCTTTAATATTTTGTAGAGCTACCACACACATCTCTTGTTAGATTCTTTTCTGGTTATTTGATTTTTTAAATAAAATTGTTTGAAGTATTTTAAAAAATTTCATTTTACAGTTGTTTTTTGTTAAGGTTATAGAAATACAATTAATTTTTGTATATTAATTTTATTTTTAGTGACATTCTACATTTGCTTATTAATTCTAATAGTTGGAAGATTATTTTGGATTTTTCATATATTGGGTTGGGCATAAAAGTTTGTTTAGTTTTTTCCGTACAATGGTTCAAGTAGTGCTTAGTAGTCTTTAAGTTCATTTGAAACAATTTTGTTAGATTGTATTGTGACAGCTGTCATATCAGTGTGTATTTTAAAAAAATGTATCAAAATTGGTGAATTTTTGTGCAACCATTTTAATATTGAAGATGGAAGAAGATATGCAACATTTTTGGAATATTATGCTTTATTACTTCAAGAAAGGTAGAAATGCAAAAAAAGATTTATGCAGTATATGTAGCAAGTGCTGTGACTGATAGAAAGTGTCAACAATGTTTTGTGAAGTTTCTTGGTACTGTTGCCATTTTGGCCAAATGACTCTTTGCTGTGGGGTCTTATACATTGGATAAGAAGCCAATAGTGGGAGATACCTGGCATACTCAAAATATCCAAATCAATAAAGTTATTGGTGAAAATGAAAAATGTGTATTTTATTTTACAGAAAAAAACTAAATGGACTTTTTGGCCAACCCAATAGATGGCCATGTCTTCTGCAAGTAAAGACAGTTTTTCCTTCTTTCCAATCTTTATAGTTTTTTCCCTTTCTTTTCTATTGCACTGACTAGGGCCTCCAGATCAGTGTTGAGAGTATGTGATGATGTTACACATTCTTGTACTTAAGACATTAATGGTTTCACAGCCGAGGGGCTGGTGCTACTGGTACCTAGCGGGTAGAGGCCAGGGGCGCTGCTAAACATCCTACAGTGCAGGGCTGCACTCCCACAGCAGAGGGGAATCTCGCGCCAAGGTCAGCAGTGCCGCCGAGTTTAGAAGCCCATCTGTAAGGGAAAGTGGACTAACATCTCATAAACCTTAGGGCATGCTGATATTCATAACCTTGACCCCGAATCATTAGGAAAACATTAGATTATGATCAGCACATTCTAAAGTATTAGGAATTCTAGAAAGATTTATCTAAATATGGTTAAGATTTGCAATGATTTGAGACATGTTTCGGTTGTCTGAAAAATTATGTGGACGATCTCATTTCCAAATAGTGCCAAATGCATGAAGTATTACAGAAGGGAAGTCCTCTTTACAATTTTTATATTGTTCAGTGATAATTAAAAAAACATTTCTGGCTTCCTGGTTTGATATTTTCACAAAGAGATTATTTTTTTAAAAAAAGTTTCTAAAACAAACTGCGGTTTGTACTTCAGGGCCTCAGCGAGCATTCTTCCTCTCTATAGAGATTTCTGCACAATAGCGGGCCTGGACCTCAACGGCATCTGGCTATCAGCTGGGCGCGCGTGCAGAAGGCACTTCTGCAGACCAGTCATCCCTTTCACTTTCAGGGCTGGGGCACACTCAGCTGGGGAGGGGAAGAGCCAACTAAATTTGGAGTGATTGCGGCAGGTCTCTGGAATTCATCTGCATGTGGTGGAGGAGGGGAGGGAAGGTGGCATTGAAGGCAATTATGCAGAAGTTCAGGAAAGGATAAAATGTGCTGGAAATAAAACGAATAAGCAACAACATCTGGAAGTTGATTGAAAAAAGGCAACAACTGAAAGTGCATCTGGGGAAGAGAAAACAGGACCCAGATTGCCACAGATCTGGAAAGATCAGGAGCCCAGACAAAGTTCTGTTTAAAAAAAAAAAAAAAAAGAAAGAAAAGGGAAGAAAAGAAAGAAACCCTGTGGCCTGGAGACTGGCACCAGGAAGCAGGCAAATTTGGCTTGGCTTCCTGACCCAGCAGTCTCTACCTGTACTTCAGCTGCTCTCTTAGCCGTAAACTATGTGCAGGAAGGAAGCCCAGGAGAGCCAGAAATTCCCGTGGTAAGAAAAGATAGCACTTGCTTTGGCAACATTCAAAAAGGTACTGAGTTGAATGGAGATGGTTTCTGTAACTGACAAGTCATTTGTTAGGCAGAAATAAGCAAATTTTGTTATCCCTTTGATCACAGTATTCATGCCTTCACATTCCACCCATCTCCATAATGAAATAGTTTCTTGAGTCTTGGATCACAATATCATCAAAACGCTCAGAGGACATTAGCTTGTGATGTGGCCTGAGTGTTTTTCTCAGTATGTTTATAACATAACACTGAATAAAAGCCACATTAGCACCGCTGGTCATAAATCATGCCATCATCACACTCTACAATCATGCAAAGCCAATCATAATTCTATCTATCCATCTACGGGATGGAGAGAGTCTAGCATTAGTCACTGGCCATTGGTGTCTGCATTGAAGTCATGGAGGAATGGCTGTGTAACGCAGTCTTAAGATACAAAGCGAGTCTGTCGTATCCAATCTCCAAGGTGATGAGGTGAAGCCCACCAGAGCCGCCAGCTGGTGGTTCTTGGGGAGACTCAAATCTAGGACAGAATAGCTTTCACTCTTAGGACTGTGGCAGGACTATTTGTCAGGAACCTGGTCATGCTACTCAGGAAACTCACAGATTCCTTCCTGTTTAGAGTATTTTCATTCTTCATTTCAATACCTCTTTTCTTTAGTTCTTTTGGGGAAGGAACCTTGGTCTGCTCTATAATACTGAGCCTTGAGGTTTAAAGAAAGGACAGGTGCTCGAATAACATTGTTTCACTCAACGTTGTTTTGTAATAAGGTTGGAGAGATATCTAGGAACTTAACTCTTTTTTTTTTAAGAATTTATTTATTTATTATTTTCAGAGAGAGAGGAAGGGAGGGAGAAAGAGAGGAAGAGAAAGAGCAATGTATGGTTGCCTCTCACATGGCCCTCACTGGGGACCTGGCCTGCAACCCAGGCATGTGCCCTGACAGGGAATCGAACCGGGACCCTTTGGTTCCCAGCCCACGTTCAATCCACTGAGCTACACTGGCCAGGGCTAGGAACTTAACTCTTGTTTATGTCAGTTAGCCCATGGTGACATTGGTTTCATTATATGCCATTTCTCTTGAAGTCACATAGCCTAACAACAACACTGAGTGAGTGAGGACTTACTGTATTTTGTAGTCCGTATTATGCTAATCTTCTCTTCGTAAGACATTTTGCCTCCAAAGACAAAAGTAACACATACACAGATACCACTGTTATGGGTTGAATCTCCCCTACTCTCAAATTCGTAATTGAAGTCCTAACCCCCAGCACCACAGAATGTGGCTGTATTGGAAACAGGGCCTTTAAAGCCATACTTAAGTTAAAACGAGGCTATTAAGGTGGGCCCAAATACAGTATGACTGATCTCTGATAAGAAGACAAGATAGGACACAGATACACAAAAGGAAGACCGTCTAAAGGTACAGGGAGAAGCAGCCATCTACAAGCCCAGGAGAGAGGCCTTAGAAGAAACCAACCCTGCCAACACCTTGATCTTGGACCTGTAGCATCCAGAACTGTGAGATAATTTCTGCTGTTTAAGCCACCCAGTCTATGGTGCTTTGTTATGGCAGCCCCAGCAACAATGAATACATCCACATACACCTTGATGTGTCTTGCTGGACAAATAAATATTTTTTCCAAGTTTAAGTGCAATATTAGACAAATATTGAGTGTTGTAAAGAAAAGCAAGAGATCATACCAAATAGCCCCTACAAATTTTCTTCACTAAAAATGGACTGACAAGAGTGTGAATTCATCTACCATGATACATTTGTCTTAATTTGACTTCCCATAGAATCAGATCCACGGATGGAGCTGGAGTGTATGTAGGTTATTTGGGAAGTGACTCGAGGAAAGCAAGGTCAGGGAGTAGTGAAGTGACACAGAAAACTTAGGTTAAAAAACAGGCTACTGTTGTATCTGGGGCTAAATCCCCCGGACCACTCTCGAAGAGGGTATAGAGCAGGCCTCCACGTTGTGGCTTTGGAAGGGCGAGGCGGGTGGAGCATGTACCCACCGAATCCATTCATTAGCGGCCAGAAGCTGTACCTGTGAGTGGACAGAGGAGTGGGCAGGAAGGAGGGAGGGAGCAGCAATAAGATGAAGGATGTTCCAGGGTCCCTTTGACTTCTGGAGGCCAATCCAGGGTAGCTGAAAATTTGAACATGTGTGTACATATTTTGGGTTGAGCATATATCAGATCTCTTGGGTATGTATCTAAGAGCAGAATTGATGGGTCGTATATTAACTATGTTTAATTTTTTGACAGTTGCCAAACTGTTTTCCACAGAGGCTGCATCATTCTACACACCCACCAGCAGTATATGAGGGTTTTTTCTTTTTTGTGCTTTTAAAATGTGTGTATATTTTAATTTTGTCTTAAATAAATTTCTCTCTTTGGAAACCTATTTGACAAATGCTAGTTTCTACATTTAAGGCTTCTTAGTTGTCCTCAAATGAGGTCATCTTCTGAGAGTTTTATTTATTTTTCTCAGATTTTCATAGTTCACTCAAACATTTCTTCAAACATTTCATTATAAAAGATTAGTGTTCCTCAATTATAAAATTATTTTATCAAGTCTTTCTAAGTTACCAAATCATATATATAATGATTATCATATCAAATTTTAAAATTAAAATATAAAAAAATGAACATTATTATTTTTGTTGGAAACTCACAATAGATTAAGTCTATAAAATTTAGATTTGTAATTTCTTTGCTTTTTAGGTTTTTAAAAATCACATAAAAATACATCCCACATTTTAAGTTTGTTTCTACCAGCTTCTCCCCCACCCCCTGATTTTATATTAGGAGATTTACAAAAAGCAAATGAGATATTTATTTCAGCAGGAAGCATGGATCATTTCTGTGAGCTGAAATTAGTGATAGTTACATTAAGAATCCTTTCCCCATTTTTAAATGGGGTTATTTGTCTTTTTATTGTTTAGTTATGAGTTCTTTAAGAACTCTGGATACCATTTGTTGAAAACACTATTCTTTTTACCATTGAATGGTCTTGGCACCCTAGTCTAAATTCATTGATGGTACACGTGTGGGTTTATTTCTGGACTCTCAATTCTATATCATCGATCCGTACGTCTGTCCTTATGCTAGTACTACGCAGCCTTGATTGCTGTCGTTTTTGTAAATTTGAAATTAGGAAGAGTGTGTCCTCTAACTTTGTTCTTTTCTAAGAATTTTGTGGCTATTTTGAGTCTCTTGGAAGTCCATATAAATTTTAGGATTAGCCTGTTAATTTCCTCAAAAAAGAAAACTTCCTTAAGGTAAAAGGGCTACTGATGTGAGATCTTTCTTTTTTCTTAATAGAGACATTTATAGCTATACATTTCCCAATAAGCACTGCTTTAACTGCATCCATGAATTTTGGTATGTTACATTTTAGATCCATTCATCTCAAAGCATTTTCTAAGTGTCTTGTGATTTCTTTTTTGAAACACTGTTTTGTTTTTAAAGAGCGTGTGGTTTAATTTTCACGTATTTGTGAATTTTTTTGATTTCCTTTTGTTATTGATCTAAGTTTATTCTCTTGCATTTAGAAAACATGCTTTGTCTGACTCCAGTTCTTTTAAGTGCACTGACGCTCATTCATGTCCTAGCGTGTGATCTAACCTGGCGGGTGTCTTGTGTGCAGTTGAGAAGACTGTGCGTTCTCCCGTCATTGGGTAGAGTGTTGGATGGACCTCTGTTCTGTATGGTTGGCTTGTAATGCTGTTGAAGTCTTCAGCGTAACTGTCGATCTTTCGTCTAGTTGTTCTGTTATCAAAAGTGGAGTATTGAAGATCCCAGCGATTATTGTGGAATTGTCTATTTCTGTCAGGTGTGGTTTCATGTGTTTTGGTGCTCTGTTTTTAGATGCAATTGTCTTTTATATCATAAACAGGAAAAATGGGTTAAATTTTATTTATTCTTTTATTTTTACCTATCCAGTTACCTTTACTGGTGCTTATTTTTCTTCACATAGATTTGGATTACTGTCTAGTGTCCTTTAATTTCACCCTGAAGGACTGTAATACTTCCTGAAGGGTAGGTCTCAAGTTCATTTGTTAGTTTCTCATTTATTTCTTTGAGAAAGACAACCATGTAACTGTATGAGTGGCAAGGAAAATCATTAGAAATGACTGATAAAATGATAAAACAATAATGACCTTGTGGTAGAAAAATAGATTTCACATTCTTTGGGAATATTATAGTTCTTTTATTTTGAACCAGCTTTAAAAGTTTTCTTGTTTTTAAAACCAAAAAAAAAAAAAATTTTTTTCGGTAAGAGTGATGGAAAAACTCTTCCTGAGTGTAGCAATGCTAATAATTAAATTATGGGAAACACTTTAGTCTTAGATTATGAAATAAATTCTCTGTGAAAGCAAATCTGGGTCTGTAAACAATGGCGTTTGTTTAAAAAAATGAACAAATAATGGGAAGTTTGAATAGAGGCGCATAATTCTTGAATATTGAGTGTTAGGTCTGTGTTTCATAACTCCTTTCAAAGTGCTTTATACATGTAAATTTAAACCTCACAAGTGTTCACTGGTAGATCATTTATCTACAAGTATTGGCCAGTAGATAATTTACCCCAGAGATAGGAGATAAAATTGAAAATATAACTCTTGGAAACTAGGATCATAATTTTCTTACCAGAAGCAAATGTGGTTTTCCTCTGAATAGCCTCAGACTTTTAGAAAGAACTAGTAGGCATTTGCCTAACAGCAGTTGCATTTAAGCATAGACAAAGAAGAATCTAAAATAGGCTTCGGCACATGGCAAGTGTGTTAAGTGGCCTGGCATCACAGAAACCTGTTCATGCGCAGTAATGCTTCCTGTTTCTGATGCTGTCCATCCCGGAGTCATGCTGCCTCAGCCACGTAGGCAGGGAGACAAGCTCACACCTCCTGGCTACCAAGAAACTGCCGTCATAACGTATCTGTTGATAACCCAGGGGCCAAGCATGCATTGCGGATCTTACTCAAGAATAGGACTCTGCTCAAAGCTGTTCTGGAGCCTTCCTTTTCAGCATGACTCATCAGGAAGTTTTCTCAGAAATTTAGTGGCTGTCTGTGAGGTCCAGCCACTAATGACCTACCTTCCTGTTCAGGCAGGATGTTTTCCCTTAGCCAACTACAGAAATCCCTTCTATAAAGAGTTCTCCTGCTGAGCCTTTGGAGGATTAAGTGCCTAGTGGAGTGCCCACCACCAGGGAAAGCTGGAGTGGTTTTGGTTTATTTCCGAACGCTGAGGAATCCGTTTTTGGAGACTGTCAGCCAAAGCAGATTAACAGAACGATTACCGTAAGCTATTTGTGGATTCTACCTACAGTTCTGAGGGCTTGCAGTGAAGACTCTTCTATCTTGAATGTGATGCATTTGAACAGGGAAGAGTAAAACGACTCATTTCTATGAATCTTGGCGTTTTATGAAAATCGGATCTAAACCTAACCCAGTAGGATTTGTCGAGGGAAGTCTTGTTGATAGAGGAGCTATTTTTCTCAATGCTTTCCCATCCAGCAGGTTACCTGAGGTCTAGTGTATTTACTTCTTCCACTAGGTGGCGGGACTTTTAAGCAACGTTGCAAACGTGTCCCAGAAAGTTCTCTTGTTCTGACAGAGGAGTCAGAATTGTCTACATTTGATGCAGGTCAAGGAGTTTAACTGGATTATGCCTCTGGGTCTCTGCGATGGCCTGACTCTACATTCCTCCCTGTGATGCAGTTTATTTTTCCAGGCAAACGTGCATGAAGAATGTGTTTTTTGTTTTTGTCGTCATGTCTCAATTGCAGAAGTGATTTAAATCACAGATCTTTGAAACATCTGTGGTTCCTTGTTTTCAGGAGGAAAAGGAGCGCACTCTCGACTTTGAACTGACAAAGGATAGAATCTTTCATTTCCATTTCAAATGTGGCAAGGGAGAAAGATGGAATGTTGGTGTTGGTTGGAGAAGGCTAGAGTGTTTGAGTCTGAATAGAATGAAAATACTTAAAAACAAATAAAAAGAATGATAATTAGGATGTGGCAAATGCTACAAATATGAAAGTCAATTGTTTTTATGAATTAGGATCTTGGGGGTTATTGGGTTCAAATTAAGTGTTGCTTAAATTTCATCACTGAACAATGGCCTTTTGGGCCAATGATTCAATGTCAGAGGCATTTGGGGTGATCCTGGCTAATTGAGAAACTAGTCAGGATGGTTTAGAAATCATATCATCAAATACAAGTGGAAAATATTTCCCCAGCTATCTGAAAATAAACTGGTGAAAAATGAAAAGGTCAAATTGCCATAAACCCTTTGGCTTTTGTTATGGGCAGTTGTGAATAGCATCACTCACTCTCAGATAACTGGGGCTTGGGTTACATGAAACAATCCTTTGGAATTAAGTTGATGGGTGGTCTTTAGTTTGTTACTCTGGCACGTGGGTACCAATGCTTAATATTCATGATTAAATCCAAGGAGGAAAATGCTTGAAATTACAAGTTCCTTTTGTGTTTGGAGAAGAATCTAGTTTCAGCCGAACTTTTCATTTAGCCAACATGTTTTAACCTTCCTTAATGGAGAAGGGGTAGAGTTCCAAGTGCTATTAAATGTTTACCTTTGGTTCACTTGCTGTAGAATGTGACAGGTTTGCAGATGTGTCTCTAATACAAAGACAAGGACCCAGCTTCTCTCTCTCTCCTGCAACACAAACCTCACTGAAGTCTATAGAGTGCAGCTACAGCTGTTGGGAAAGTTCGGGCACAGTAACTCCCCAAACATGTACTCTGTTGTCTCCCCCTCTGCTCCTGTGAATGTCTGGCTTCACAGACAGGTGCCCTTGTTGATAAACACCTCCCATGAAGGCAGCCGAAGGTGTAAGGTGTGCCTTTCAGTGTGAGTGATGGGTGCCATATGAATGAGTCAGCGGGGGGGGGGGGGGGGGGGGGGGGGGGGGTTGCTGGTGCTGAGGTGAAACCTGAGCTCCTCTTACCCCTCGGAGCAGGACACCTGGAAGCTCCTCCTGCCACTGCCCCCTACCAGCTAAGGGAGGGCAGAGAGAAGTAAATAAATAGCCTGTGTTTGTGGAGGGAGGATGGGGTGAGATGTTTGGGGCGTTTAATCCCAGCCAGTGAACTTCAAAAAGCCTCTCATGGCCGAAAACAAAGCTATCAGGGGTTGTTCTTTGGTTTTTCACTTCGGTGGTCCTTACACTCTACAAGGCATGCCTTTGACCCACTGCCCTGCAGCCTTGCTTCTTCCTCCTGCTTCTTTTGCCCCTTGGAACTCTGGGTTGAAGTCAGGGCAAGGTAGGGAAGTATTTGCAAAGAACGACCAGTGTGAAGTCTGCTCAGCCTGCTGTGTAATCCCTTCGGTGACTTTGGAAACACTGGTTGGATCCTCCCCAAGGGAGATCATACATCACTTTTCATACTTGCAAATAAAAATATTCTTTTCTTCTTTATTTTGAATTTCTGTCAGTACTCAACCAAATCCAATACTTTGTGCCTGACAGTTTAAATGGTGTTGTAATGACATGCCTCTGCGTTCAGTTGTCTTGAGAAAGGAAACTTAGATAGCATTAATAAGCTAATCTTCTCCAAGAGGCAAAGCACTGCACAAGCTCCTATGTTGTAGAGGAAAGGCTTAGGAATTAGGCACATTTCGTTTAAATTTCTGTTCCAGCATTTATTGCATAGAAGTGACCTTGGAGAAGCGACTATACTTTGTGCCTGAGTGTTCTACCTCTGTAAAATGGGGATATTACTACGTCTCCGTAAGTGTTGGGATTTGGTGAGTCGGTGGGTGTTAAAGGTGGAGCATTCACTCTGATGCGGAGTGTGGGCTCAGCACCTGCTGGCTCCTTCCTTCAACACTTCTCAGTAAACCCGGTTTAAAACAGGGATTAATGGGGAAGCAAGGCCTCCGAAATGTTATCATCTTGGTTGACTTTTCATCACTGCCGAAAAAGTTTCCTTGGATGCACTTGAGTTTGCTGCTGTTTTCGCTGTCTCGGAAGAAACCGTGGGTCCAGACAGAAGCAAACATTCTGTGGCTGGGAAATGAATAGAAACAGGGCTGGTGTCCTACTCAGGAAGATTGTCTTTTTCTGGTCATAGAACTTTTGTTTTCCCCCTTAACACCCATATCCAGATAGAAACGTGTACCCATGTGGCAGCCATGTTTGAAGATACAGATGTGTTCCTGCCTGTTTAATAGAAATTTGGTTTTAGAGATAATAAAATAAGGTGATCAGAGCTGGAAGAAATGATCCTCATGATTGAAATGAATGTTGGAGGACTCAGAAAGAGTGTGAGGACCAGGGAGGACTCAGAAGGAGTGTGAGGACCAGGGAGGACTCAGAAGGAGCGTGAGGACCAGGGAGGACTCAGAAGGAGCGTGAAGACCAGGGAGGACTCAGAAGGAGCGTGAGGACCAGGGAGGCCACCCAAGGCGGTCATGGGGGAGTGGAAACGAAAATCCAGATTATCTGATTTTTAATCAGAAATCCCATGCTTTAGAAAGGATGTTTCAGTATACGTGTCTGTTTGTCTGGTTTTTCTCTCCGTTGCCACTCTTGGTTGACTGGAAAGACGAAAGCCAACATTGAGAAGGTGGGCTTTTTTATGGTCTGCGAATGATCCTGTCCTGATTTGGAAGAGAGGAGGCAGGTGAATTCAAATTGAAAAAAAGAATCAAGGATGACTTTCCCAGGCTGGATTTCTCACAGCAACTTCTCTGTTTGGGGCAAATATTGGAATATTGAATCTGGAGTTTGTCATTCCATCTACCAATTAATGATAAGCACCGACTCACTGATTTGAGGAGCAATTAGTTCATTTCATTTTTGGGAAATCGAAAGGTATATTCCTTACAGGTATATTCTCGTACATGGATTTGTTTTGGCTATTGTATAAACGAGGTCACAGTGAGATTTCTCAGTCTTCGTAACTGTGAATTAAAATTTAACAAGCAGTCTCTGGCCCACACCTTCCCACTAACCTGCGTTTTGCATCTTGTTCCAAGAGCTGGTCCCTGCCAAGCATACCGGATGCAACATCTGCAGTACGGATTGGAAAGGAGGATCTGGCCCCCAGTTGGAAGGTGTTGTTTTTCCCATGGTTTGATTTGCCTGGCATTCTTCGCCTGGCCTTCTTCCCCTTTTCCTTTGCAAGGAAAGGGTGGAATGAGGAGCGCTGGTTGCTGACGAAGTCAAGAGGGCGCGGAGGCTGGCGGGCTTATTACTTTTGGCAGATGAACGGTGTGATGTGGTTTCACTTCCCATTTGCAGAGCCTTTCTAGAAACCTGGGCCCTGTTCTTTCAGGGAGTCCGCCTCATCAGCTTCTCTATATTCAAAAAAGAGAGCATGAAAGTCTGAAAGAAGGAAAGGAATTTTAAGAAGCAGATTCATAAAGAGAATAGGGGACCCCATTGGAAACCAGATGGGATAGAGCAGGTGACCATCCTTGGCATGTAAACATTTCCTTTCTTTCCAGTATAGAGTGTGTCGAATTTGCATGCCTCATGTTTCCCACAGCCTAATGCAGAGAACAGCATCAATGACAAGTGACATGTGTAGTACGGCCCAATTTGTAAATGACTTGTTTGCACACACTGCTGCATTTAAATAAAGAAGGTATGAAACACAAAGCCAATTTTTTGAGTATTCGTATTAAAACCCCCAGAGCTAGGGCCCTGGATGATGGGCCAGCGCGGCACAAAGGAGGTGACCGTGGCCCTGGCACCTGGATATCTGCATGTGGCCCAGCTCAGTCATTAAGGCCCACCCCATCCTGTTTTTCTCTTCTTAAATAAGATGAAATTATGTTAGGTGACCTCTAAGAATCCTCCTGGCACTGCCATTCTAATTCTGTGGGCCACTCCGCGGGGTGGGGAGAAATGTGCATCCCAAAGAAGGTGCCCTTCGAATGGGGCAAGCAAGGCTAACTCTGCTTTTTGGGGAAGTCTGTCCCTTGTGGCAGCCATTTGTTTGGCATTTGGAAAACCAGTATCTCTTCAAGCGTGCAGCTAGCTAAAAAACATGGCTTTCAACACCACCACTTCTATTCTGAGACGGGCAACCCTCCCCGACGAGACTTACATGGGAGCATGTATGGCATGTGCTGTGTAACTGCCCCGCAGTGTAACTAGACAAACAGAACCAGACTCGCTTACTGGATGCCGTGAGACTTGAATAGCTTCAGTCTGCACACATAAATACTTGTTATGTTGCGTACAGAGACGGTTCTCCATGGCTGGGCAGAGGTGGGAAAGTGAGCAGAGAGCATGCAGAAAGGCAAGGACAAGCTAGCTGCGCTCAGCAGTGACCAGGGGTGTGAGAGAGAGTAGGTGTGTGTGAGAGTGTGTGTGAATGTGTGTGTGATAGTGAGTCTGTGTCAGTGTGCTTGACTGCATGTGTGATTGTGAGCCTCTGTCATATGTGTGTGAGAGTCAGTGTGCATGGGATTGTGAGTCTGTGTCAGTGTGCGTGAGTGTGTGTGAATTAGGGAAGGTGGCAATGATGGAAAGAACAAGCATTGTTCACTCAGAGTTAAAAAGTAAAAAAGGTTGGAGTGTTACCCCTTTAACTTGGGACATACGATTCTTCCACACACTTGTGCCTTTACACACCTTTCAAAAGGAGATCTTAAAACTAATGAGAGCAACCTACAAGTAGCAGGAGAGAGAGAGGGAAATATCCAGTGAGACTGTTTCTTTAGTAGAACATCAGCTTCTGGGTTTTGGGTTTCTAGACATAGTTCTCCTTAGTTTTAGGAACAAAACTGTTTCATGTCATTGGGAGCTATATCTTTTTTCCCATGCTTACTATTTGCTTTTTTTTTTTTTTAAGTGGAATTTTGTTATTCATTTTAAGGATTCTGTTTTGAAAGCAGACATTTTTAACATAAACTTTTTTATTTTGGAGTAGTTTGGGAACTAAAGTTGCCAAAGTAGGACAGAGAGTTCCTAAATACCCTCCCCGCTGCCTTCATCGCTGGGGCACGTCAGGCAGAACGAAGAAAGCGACATTGGAGTGTTGCTATTGCCTAAACTCCAGGCGTGTACAGGTTTTGCCAGTTCTGCACCCCGCCGCTCCTGTTTCCAAACACCACATTGCAGCGAGCCGCCCTCTTTCACAGAGGCAAGCAGAGGGGTCTGGGGAAATGCCTTTAAGAGGTGTTGCTTCGTATCTGGATTTTCCACGTTGCTCTAGAGGTGGTGCTGCACAGTGCTTAGCCAGACTTCGCTTTTCTCACCAGGCACCCGCGGACCCCAGGCTGGCTTGGGCGGCTCCTCCTCAATGATAGTGCTGGTGACGACTGTCTCAGGGTGCTCATCAAGCTGTGTGTGGCCTCACTTACAGGGCATGGGGTCCACTTTGCATCAAAGCTCCATCTGGGCCCAGAAGAAATGCTGCCCGTTCAGGCAGTGCCATGTGTTTCCCAGGAGTTTGGTGTTATTGAGTGAGGGAGACTTGGGCCTTTAGTTACAGTGAGACCTAAAACTGTAAGCCCCATGAAGGAAGGGACTCTTTCTGTTTTAGTCACGACTGTCTTTCCAGGTCCACCTGGTGCCTGACCCAAAGGAGGCTCTCGATAAGTATTTGTTGACGGGACAAATGCATGAAAAGGTGCAGAAGATGCAAAGCTGTAGGATCATCACATTTGGCAAAGGAAGGGCATTTGGTCCTCTCAGTCCCCACCCAGGTGGCCTTGGCAGTGAAGAGGAAGGAATCCTCCCCAGCGGGGGTGCGGCTGGGGGTGCTTCAGCTGTTCTCAGTGGGAAGGCTCCCTTCTCTCCATCACACCTGGCTGCATTTCAGAGATTAATGAACAGCGTCTTGTCAGGTTTAATATATGACTTTGACGATGTAATCATAAATTCCCCGAGCTGCGAATTACACCTTAAGGACTTGAATGAAGTTCTAGTGAGAACCCAAGAAACAGGAATCGCCATAAAATGTAAAAAGTGCCAGTTTTGAGAGAAAACTGTAAATTTTCTAGGACATTAGGTTTCAAAAGAAGGATTACACACAGACTAAACAAAGTAGAAGTCATAAAAATTTAAAGACACCACAAAACATAACAAAAATAAGATCCTTTTTAGTTATGACAGAATTCTAAAAGGAAACTTACACCAGATTATGCCACCCAAGCAGAGCCATTAATTAACCTAATGAGGAAATATGTTCCATTTCCACGGCCAGAGCATGTCAGGAAGCCTTTGACATTTTAAAATAGGAAAGAAAAAAAAAAAAAAAGAAAAAAGAAAGGAAGAAAGAAAGAAAGGCAATTGCACCACTCTAAAAAGTTTTAAATATTAACTTATCAGTTCCGGAAATCTGACGTACTTTTGATAATATCCTCAATGGCCCCTTGGGGAAATTTTTGCAATTGTTGCATAAATAAAATGTGGATTACAAAAGCAGTATGGAGGGGGGAGTTGGAATCTGTGAACAGCCAGGAAACGAAGGGTCAGAATCATAAGCGCAAGCTTAGCTCCTGACCCTTGGGCAGAACTTCACAAGATGACCTTGAGCAATGAGGAGAGTTAAAGCGACGACCTCCCTACGGGGACCCGAATAAAAACTAAAGCAAAGCATGGGGATGTAAAAATATGTATCTTGAAACAAAACAATATCAACAAACATCCGAAAGCCACCCCTCTTTCTGTTTTTCAGTAACTCTGTCGGTTCCGTGCTTGCTGTCGCTTCCATTTCAGCTGCGGTTCTTCCTGCCGGGGTTGCCACATTTCCTCCTCCCTCCTCCTGTGCCCCGTCCAAGCCCCGCGGCGCTCCACCTGCTCTCAGCCTGGACGCATTGTGAGCAAAGGGTGGGCCCCAGGCGGTTCGCAGATGCTCTCTTTTTTTCCGTCTGAGAGATGGAGATAATAGCATTTCCCCTTTATTTCTCAGAACTCGTTTCAGGGATTTGTGAGGTCATATGGGAGGTCGTCACAAGAAAAGGGCCATGGAAGTCTAACGTATTATTAGTCAGCGCATTCGGTGGCTGCGCAGCCTTGGGCTAGCCTAGTTAGAGTCCAGAAGGCATGAGTCAGGGGTTTATGTATTTCTCCCCAAGATGACTCTTAAAACTGAAATTGCAAAGTGGTCCCAGTTGTGAAAGTTGAAACCAGAGAAGGTACGAAGCCCGTAGGCCTGACTCACACCGGGTGGGGTGACGTGGCCTGGACAGGCTCCAGGTTCCACCTTCTCTGGTGACCTGTGGGGTAACGTGCCCTTTTGCACTTTCAGAGGTGAGAGACAGTTAACGGGGTCCTGGCAGCCCTGGAAATTTTGCCTCGAGGCCTGAGGTGAGAGATGTTTTTCCAGCCTATGCTGGGAAGCTAATCTAATTATTACTCGGCTATTGATCCTGCCAGTCATGTTAGGGGAGGTCACCCATTTGGTTTACTCGACAGGAGTAGAAGAATTGCCTCCTGGGACCACCGTGTTTCAGTCTGAGATACCACTGAGCTGTCTCTGTGCCTCCCTCCGGGGACAATCGCAGGCCCCTGGGAATGCTTGGAGGTGTCCCTAGGCTCCAGGAACTCCAGTGCTTCCTGGCCTGGTGTCCACACCTGGGCATTGAGAGCTGGGCTTTTCGGATCTTGGACTTGCCCACAGATTGTGTTATTGAACCAGAGGACTGTTAAATGAGGCCCGAAGGGATTAGTCTTTTTAAATGCAAAAAAAGTGCTGAGGATTTTAATGTTGGAGTTGCTTGTCGATGATGAGGATGAAACGCTTTAGAATGAATTTAAATTCTAAACTCTGGACTTTTGTTAAATACATCCCACGTATTGATTCTAGAGCCATGGGTCACGAGGTCAATGTTTGGAGCCAGGGGCTAGAATTCTTCAGTGCATTCGAGTGAATCTTGATTCTCAAACTTCAGAGTGCACAGGAATCCCCAGAGGGCCCATTAAAACACTGAGTGCCCAGCCTCGCTGCTGAAATTCCTGGGCCGGGTTGGGGCCTGAGAACTCTCATTTTTAACAAGTTCCCAGGTGACAGTGATGCTGTGGGTCTGGGGACCGTGCTTTGGGAACTATTGTGCTAGGAGCATGGGCTGTAAGATCTGGGTGTAAACTAGATTTTTGCCCCCCTGAGGGTGGCCCTGGACCAGGGCTGATATCAGCATCACCTGGAAGCCTCTTAGAAATGCAGAGACTGAAGCCCACTCCCGACCCACTATATTGAAACCTGCCCTTTCTGAGATGCCCAGGTACTTCTTATGGACAGGAAAGTTCAAGAAGAGCCATTCCTGAGGCCCCTGTGTGTTTTGTTTTTGCCCAGCAACCTGTGATTGTTCTGGATTCTCAGGATGGGATTTTCTCTCTGAGTCACATAGCCTTCACTTTCAATTCAGCTCTGATCGGACAAGGCCAGGCTCTCCCTGAGAATCAGCTTAATACACTATAGTCTAGGGTTTCGCTCATTCTCACTCCTGTCTCATCAAAGAGTGGATTGAGAGATCTGTGCAAATGGCCACTGAACAAAATCAAATGGCTTAGGCTTCCTCTTCCCCACAGGAGCCAGAGGCACAAGGAGGGCCTCTGATACTTGCGCCATTACGGTTGGAGTGATTCCTTTTGAGGCAGAACCCTATGAACCAGTCAGAAGCGTGTGGGTGCCCTCCTTTCAGCCCCGCTGTACGGCCCTACAGAGCAGACCCGGCCATGCTGCTCTTGGCGGGGCCGGCTGCCGCGCTCCCTGTGTGAAGGCAGGTGTTCCACATCACATCACACTGCCCGGGACCTGAGCAACCCAGGGAAAATGTACATGAAACTAAACAGTTATGATAGGAACCAGTCGACCGCCCGGTCCACCCTGGCCCAATTCATCCCGCCCCTCCACCCCCCTCCTCTGCTCACTGGCCTGGAGTGCCTGGGAGCATCTTTAGAATTTCAAATGCTCTTTAAAAGAACAGACTCCACAAACCTGGGGAATCGGGGCAGATTTATGGAAGGCCCTGGGCACAAGGGACTTCACCCAGGAGAACTCATCAGGATACACATTTGAAGACAGGGTCTTCAGATTACAGTTTACTAAGTGTGCAAGATTTGGCTATGAAATCAAGCGTTTGGTGTGTCTCTCGTGGTTCTGCATTGTGCTAGCAAGTCATTCATTCAGCGAGTATGTGTACAGTGGTAGGGTCTGTGGGGTAATGCAGAAATGAAGTTCCTTGGAGGGGAAATTAGTGTGGA
Organism: Micronycteris hirsuta; assembly: GCA_004026765.1. Classification (NCBI taxonomy): domain Eukaryota; kingdom Metazoa; phylum Chordata; class Mammalia; order Chiroptera; family Phyllostomidae; genus Micronycteris; species Micronycteris hirsuta. The sequence goes on along the minus strand of PVJI01000280.1, from coordinate 97,369 downwards.
GAGAGAAATAAAATAGAGTGCAAGGTTGAGAGAGTTAGGACCGTCCTGGGCGCAGGAAACTGTAGAGAAGAGCGTGTCAGTCTCTGATCTGGGGAAGACATGGGCTACAGCAGTGTGGGCAGAAATTGGTGACTGGGGTTGTGGATGTACTCTCTTTGATGTCATTCAATGTCAGTCTCCAGTGGACACCGGGCCCATTTTGGGGATTAATGGCCACATACCAAGGGAGCTGTGGACTGGTGGGAGTGGCTTTAAATCACACAAGGGCTTTCCCAAGTATTTAAAATAAAGTCCAAACCCTTCATCAGTGCCTACAAGACCTTGCATGATTGTCTCCCACCTGCATCTCCAGCCTCCTTTTTCCCTTTGCTCTGAGCACTCCAGCTAGTCTGGCCTCCAGGGCAGTGACGGTCCTTCCTACCCTCCAGGTCTTGGTTTTCGCTTCTTTTAGGGATGCCCCTTTCCAAACTCTGAGTAGCCTCCTCCTGAGATGAAATTGCTGTGGCCTCCCTGTTTAAAGTAGCTCTCATTCTCGCTTTCTCTCTATGCCATCACCCTGTGTGTTTCCCTCTAATCTGTTCTGTTTATCAACTGCTATGCAAGAACGCACTCCAAAAATTAGTGGTTTAAAGCAAAAGCAATTCCTTTGTTATATCTCTAAGTTTCTTTGGGACAGAAGTTAAGGAAAGGCTTGGCTGGATGGCTTTTGCTTGGGGTCTGTCATGTAGTTGTAGGCAGGAGGTGACCGGAGCTGGGGCAGTGTGTGGCTGGAGCAGCTGGCCCGGATGGACATCACTGTCCTTACTGTCTCATGGTCTCTCCAGAAAGACTAGTTTTAGCTGCTTCTCCTCAGCATAGTGGGCTCAGGGGAATCCCACTGCTTCTGTGAAGGCTGAACGCTTCCGAAGCCACAGGTTCTCGTGAGCAAAGTGGAAGTCGTGTAACCTTCTATGACAGGGACATTGAAAATCATTTAGCATCATTGCTACTTTCTAATGGCCTTGATTCAAGGGTGGGGGAGTAAGACTGCACGTTCCGATGGGGGGTGTCTCTAGGAAAGCATGTGTGAGGGGAGATCTTGATGTACGCCACCTTGGAAAAGACAATCTGCCACAATACGTTTGTTATAGCAGGTAATATAGTCTTTATTGTTATTTTCTCTATTACGTCTGCCTCCTGAGAACCTGTGTTCTCTGAGGGCTGGAGCCTTGTCCGTCCCGATTATTCCTGTACCACCAGCCTAGCGGGGTGTGCCGTCATGGAATGAACGCCCAAACGCCAGGACAAGTTGGTGCTTCAACTCAATTCTTTAATGAAACCTAAACATGTCATTTGTGAAATGGCCTTTCCCCTTTGACCCCCCCTCCCCACTTTCTAAGCATAGCAGCAATACCTGCACAGCAGCAGTAAGAGTCTCCCCTACCTCTTCCTTTTACGTTGACATTTCTCCAATGCTGCTGATTCCTCATTTGAGAGACACAGACATTCTGAGGCTCTGTCTGTGCTCCTTGGTTTCTTGCCCCAGGAGTGCATGACCCAGACCTAATTAGAAATGCAGGGTTTGCTAATCAAGTACCTTCCTTCCGCTAGTCTGCTTCTGCCCAGCTAGCTTTCCCAGGGGCTCTCCAAGTCCTTCAGTGCAGGGCTGTGGGGATGGCAAGGGAATTCTCTCCACAGACACCCAATGGAATGATTTTATTGACCACATTTTACCTGGCCAGGTAGTGAGACATTTGGCCACTGATTAGCTTTCCATATAATTTTCCACATCTCGGTAAGAAACTGTTTGCTGGACATTTTGGGGCTGCCGTTAAGTTTTGTTTTTCCCCTTCATTAGCTCAACTCTCTACTACATATACCTCAAGTGTTTTGTTAAATTGCTTAGAAAGTCATTTGGGAACAAGTGGAATTGAGGTTGAATTGGTCCAGTCAAAGTTTTTCAAGCAGATCTGGGGGTGGGGGCTATGGATTGTGTGAGCGCTTTTTAGGGACGTACATGGAACACGCTTTGAGTATTTCCCAGAGGAAGTGTGACGATGTGTCTTCACACGGTGGTTGTCAGGTGAGGATTCCTTACAAATATTCGCATTGCTGCTCTCCTACAATGAGGATGGAAGCAAATTGCATAATGATGTAAGGCTGGCGGTTTGAAATTCTCACGTGGAAGAGCTCCACACTCGTGTTTTGCTTCTGTGGCAATATTGAGGTTGTCTTTTTTTCATTAGGGAGTTGAACTTCATAGGGCATTAACTGCAGACACTATGTTTGGAGCAGTGTGACCATGCCATCCTGTCACTAGCCCAGGCTACCTGCCTGCAAATAAACTTTTCTGAACTTGGGTTTGTATGTTGTTGCAGCTGCTTCTACCTCTCGTGAGGTGGCTCCTGAACACAAGAACAAAAGGAGGAGCAGACACCTTGACCTGGAGTTGAATAGGCAGGCCGACCCACGAGGCTGACATCAGGAGCTTGTGACACCAGGGGTCAGTGGGAAGATGGTGTTAGTTGGCCTGGTCCTCCACTAGGCCTGGACAGCGATGTGGGAATAGTAGGGAATCCTAATAGTGGTCAGGGTGACAAGTGATGACGCATTTACTTAAGGGACTAAGCAAAAACCTCGCCTGGAGTCTGGATTGTAACCCAAGATCTCACGCTTCTCTCTTGGTTGGCCCAGGCCCCGAACACAGGTCTTAAGCAAATAAATAACCAATATGGATTGGATTGAATAAAAAATTTTTCTCTGTCTTGTAAGTTCTTTTAGACATGAGTAGTGTTATCTTTAATATCCTGGTGGTGTTTCTCCCTCCACAGTCTCAGCATTTTGAGAATGAAGAGCCTGCCCTGGGCACACCTTTGCTTTCCCAGCAGGGCCCAGACTAGGCTTCAGTGATGATTTGTTAGCTGATGGTGGATTGCTGTGTGCGTTCACTCTTAATGTGATCCTGTGATGAAGTTGCTGTTTCCTAGTCCCCATGTCAGGTTTCATTGTGTAACTGAAAAGAGAGAATGTATACAGAGAGAAAGCCTCCAAATTTCTTCTCTCCCTCCCTCCTTTCCTTCCCTCTTCTTTTTTTTGTTCTCTCTCTCTCCTCCTCTTTCTTACTTTTTCTTTTTCTTGTCCCCTCCTTCCTACTCCCTTCTTTCTTTGATTTTCTCTCCTTATAGAGATGTAGGGCTGGGTTTCTTTTTTGTTTGTTTTTTCTCTAATCTGGTAGTCAAACTTTCTCCCTTTACATCTCTGGTGTGTATAGTACATTGGCATGAGGTTTTTTTTTTGAAATCTAGCTCTGTAGAGGGAATCAATCGGGGAAGCACGTTCATATGAGATCCTAAGTCAAAGCAGGTGGAAGTGAGATACTTTCAAACAAGCTTCTAAGAAGCCAACGGAAACAAATAAAGTCATTTCTTACAATGAAACAAGGAAGTGTAGAGGCCGGGCTTCCCACATGTCCGTGGTGGGAAGAGGGTTAAGTGAGCTCAGGCCCAGAATGATAAAGTCACAGTGTTCTGTGAGGTAAAGGGAATAGACCGCCCACGTGACCACCATGTTCGCTATGCAGCATGCCTCTGACAATCCCGGCGGGCTTCGTTTTTACCAAAGTTGGTAACAAAGCGAGTCCAGCTAGATAATGGGCAGACTTACCACCAAAGCACGACTGCATTGTAGTGCAGTAAGCTCATCATCAGAAATAAATGTTTGAAAACAAGATGAGGGTAAATATTATCACTATCTTGGCAGACACATTGTGGCGGGCAACACAAATACCTAAAAGTTTGGAGTAATTAACTCATTGTAATTGTAGTTTAAAAAAAAACAGAGAGATAAAAATTCCAAGTCCTCCTTGTCTTTTTCTCTTTATCAGAAATAAACAATGCTGTCTGTTTTGCCAAAGAGATCCTGGACCAGTCTGATCCATCAGACATAAATTATATTCTTATCCATGAAACACCATTTTCAAAGTACTTCCACTGTGGTATCTCCTTTGATGTGGGCAAAACATGTAGCAGTTATGCTTGTATCCAGTTTGCCAAATATGGAATCAGTATAGATGCTAACGTCTCCCCAATGTTAGCTTTCTGGCGTCTCTTGCCTATGACATTGGAAAGACCACCACCGATCAGTGACCGCTGAGATTCTGACTCAGTTTCCATTGCTGGCCCACAATCCCACCACCATGCCATTATCCAGTCTAGATTATCGTGGGCCATGAACTGTGAACACAGGTTAATTTATATAGTTCCCATCAATCCATAGATATTCTACATTATTAGAATACCACATGACCTCACATTATACCCTAATGTCAAGGGAGTGTGAGAATTGCCACACTGACCCACCTGCCCTCTCTTCCTCTGCTGGGGCACACTCCTTGGAAGAATACTGTCGCCGTCTTTGAAGACATCCTTGAAATTCCAACATGCGTCAGCTTCGGTCTCCATTTCGGGTGCTGCTTCTTGTGCATGTCCATAGAAGAAAGAAGACAACCTTTAGCTTAATGCTGCAATACCTTATTCTAACAATTTAGAGGTCCCTTTTGAAAGATTTGGAATGATGGGTCAAATTTCCTGAAGTTTTGCTACTCAAAGAAGGTCTGTGGGGAGGGGACATTGAAATGACCTGGGAGGTGATTGGAAATGCCCACGCTCAGGCTCTGCTTCATACTTTGTGAATCATAAACTGCTGTTCATGAAGTCCCCAGGTAACTGACAAGAAAGGACATTAAAGTGTCATCAGGATAGACCTAAAAGACAGCACCAGTGACCCTGGCTGGGGGCCGGGGATCTGGGTCTGATACAGCGTCTCAGCTTAGGAAATGGACACAGTCTTTCAGAGGTTTGGAGTTCTGGAGCTTTAGTGTTCCAGAGGTTTGGTGAGGGAAGCCTGCTATTTGAGGTGTTTGACACTAGAGGGCACTAGAAGGTGACATTGCGCCGCACAGCTAAGTCAGCAAGGCCTCTCTCCAGGAAGCCAATGGGCATCTTAAAATGGTGTGCTACTAGAAGTTTTTTGTAGGTCTCTTCTGTTAAATTTACTGCAGTTACCAAATAATGACTGGTGTTTATTTAGCAAGAACTGTGTGCCGAGCACCAGGCCAGGGCCTTTACGTGAACGTTGAATCCTTAGAGCTGCTGCTATTGCCTAACATCATAGACAAGACACTGGGCTCTGGGAGGTCAGGAAGGACGTTTGTGGTCACACAGTTGACAGGTGGCAGAAACGACGGAGCGTGGACCCAGCTGGGGCTGGGACTGTGAGCCTTCACTCTGACTACCACGCTGCTGGCCTTCTCTGAACTACCCTTGACAGACCTCCAGGGCAGGCAGCAGGAGCCAAGCCTGTGACTCTGAAACAATGAAAGCAGAAGAACGAAGAATTAAGTTACAATGCTCTGCATTTCTGATGCACTTCCTTTGCGAGGCAGAAGAGTGCAGAGTGACGTGCTCGGGCTCGAAGTTATTCTGTGGATGGAGGAGCCATCAGCGGGTGCGGCCATCGGGCACTTTCACTGTGGCTACTATGACTTAAGAACTGAATGTTTCATATGCTTAGTTCTCACTAGTTTATCTTTACAACTGAGACTTGAGCCAGCTCCTGGGATGGTGCTAGGTATGTCTGGAGCCACTTGGGTAGGTGAACCTGCCTTTTCCACTGTCAAGTATTTGGATAAAAATTTCCTGTCTGAGTTAGTATACGCTCTAAGTGTAGAATGCACACTGGTTTTTCAAAGACTTAGTATTAAAAAAAAGAATGTAAAATATTTCATTAATGATTTATATATTGATTACATATTGAAATGATCATATTCTGGGTACCTGGAGTCATATAAAATATATTATTAAAATTACTTCCACCTGTTTCCTTTTACTCTTTTAGTGTAGCTACTGGAAAATTTAAAATGATACATGTAGCTCACATAATATTTCTGCTGGACCAGGCTGCTCCCGAGCCAGACTGCCGGATTCAGACCTTCACTCTACCACTTACCAGCTGTGCCTCTCCATTCCCTCCTTTAGAAACTGGTGCAGGGTTACCTACCTCTCATTCTTGCTGAGAAGGTTAAATGGGTCCGTACTGGCAGAGTGCTCATTGGATGACAATTCTCCAAGGGTCTTTTGTGTTTCTGCACATCTTGTAAGTAGATGCACTGACTGCCTTTCTTGTGAACTATTTCTTCAAGGGTGGTTGTCTAGCAAACAGCCTCGGAAGACAGAGATAGCTTCTCCTTCTAATGCAAAGGTCAGGTAGGTTTGTCTACTGTCCATTATAAAAGATTTAGTGTCCCTAAGCTCAGAGTTCCTCTTCTGTGATTCAACCCACTGCTGTGCAAGCATCACCTGGTCCTTCTTTGGGAACTGGGGCTCGGAGAACTAGTTACTGGTTAATAACCCATCTGGTGAGTAATAAACTGTTCTTCGTCTCTGACCCAGGAGTCTTGTATCTTCCGCCAGCATCCATAAGATCATGGCAGGCTGCTTGTTAGCTTCGAATTAGAGTGAAATCTTAGACCCTTCCCAGTTTTTGATGGTACTTGGAAGAGGTGCCTCGTACACAGTGCCATGTAGATGGTAGGTGTTGTTACTGTTACCCCACTTATTTCCACTGGGATCTGCTGGATCACTAACTACTGTCTTATGCCTTCTGTGGCCACTTCCATTTAGGGAGGGGTCTGTTCCCCAGTCTCTCTTTGGACCTCGACATTCCTCTCGGCTCCACCTTCTTGCTCATGCCTCATGGGCACTTCAGGTTGCATGAGGAGATTGTTAGAGAGCCAAATGGATTTTATTTTTCTCTTTAAATATTATTTGCTATTCCTCCAAAATTCTTCTCTTCCAGGAGAATTTTATAGAACAAAATATAAAGGCACATAGCGGCACCCTCACACCACTGGTCTTCTGTCTGCGCTTTCTCCTCCACCGAGGAGCGTTGGGCATGTGACAAGTGTCAGCCCCTGTCCCTTCTCTCCACCAACAGCTCTCTCTGTGTGTGGTGGTGCTACACCCCATGTCACACTCAGAGGGGTGTGTGCACACAATCACAGTGCATGCTAGATTTTGACTGTACTGTAAAACTGGGCCTAGAGTTAAGAATTTTATTGAATTTGGTGAAAGGCCAATGTAAAAAATTCAGAGCAAAGAGTATGTGTAGTACGATTTGGAATAAGCTACAGGATCGAAACAAAGTTAAAGGGAATGTGAAGCATTTCACCGTGAATTGTATACCAGGGACCAGCAAACACACATGTCATCAACACGGTTTAACTGAACTGTGGGAATTGCCTTTAGCACTGATTTTTGAAGTAGCCAACATAAAGAGACACTCTATTTTTATAGAGGCAACTTAAATTAAAATTCAATAAAATTAAGCCTTCAGTTCCACATTCCTATCAACTGCATTCAAGTGCCCGGTAGCCCTACGTGGCCAGTGGCGACCGTGTTGAACAGCGCAGCTGCAGGACGCTTCCTTAATCGCAGGAAGTTCTCTCGGGCAGCCCTGCTCTGAAAATACAGAAGGGTTGGAATCAGATCGTAAGTATCGTTCCACAGTGAACAGCACTAAAAGTTGCTTCCAAGACAGTTGATATAATTCTAGATGTGTTTACAACTTTAAGTTACGTGATAATATCTTGGTGTAAAGACGAAGGTATAAAATCTTATTTCTGAAAATTCAGTATTACAGAGAAGTTCATTTTCTTTTTTTTTCAAGGTTTATATCTTTATTAAAGTATATTTATTCACAGTGATATCTTTCTTTTTAAATTTTCTTCTTTTGACAGAAGTAGTTCATAGCTTTCTGTCACGACTACATGCTACCTTGACAGAATTTACGCAGCTTGAAACAAACATGCATTTTAGTTTGTGGGGCGTGTCCCTGTAGCGACCCTGTTTATCTTGGACAGACAGATGGAGTCCAACGTTCATGACAATACCGTCCTTGTCTGGTGACCATGATGCGACTGCCGCTGTAGTCACAGCAGCCGGGAGCCCCGGCACTGTGACAATGATGACGATGGACCGCCCCCCACCCCCACGTAGTCTCTCTGTGTGTCACCTTCTACTCGGCTAAGCACAGCATTGGAATTAAGATGTGGGACATAACCGTTGTTTGCTATTTGGAGACTGAAAGTCATCTTTCCATCAAGCCTTTTCCAGTATCCCTGGTCTGCCCCTGAAGGTAACGCAGCCTGTAAACGGTGCCTCAGATCCTTGTGCTTCCAAGTGGGGCCCACAGACCTGCAGCACTGGCATCCCCTGGGAGTTTATTAGAGAGGTGGGGCCTCAGCCCCACCCAGCCCCACTGAGTCAGAATCTGTGCTTGGCCAAGCGCCCGGGTGACTGGAGGCATGCTGAAGTTTGGGGCGCACTGCTTTAGACAGACAAATGAGACCTCAGGAAGTCTCCTGTGGTATCTGAGGTGTGGCGTTATGGGTTGGGTTGAATTCTGTCTCCCCGCCCAATTCATATTTTGGAGTCCTAAACCCCAGTATTTCCAAATGTGTCCTTATTTTGAGATAAGGTCTTTACAGAGGTAATCAAATTAAAATGAGGTCATTAGGGCAAGCCCAAATCCAGTATGGCTGGTGTCCTTGTGAAAAGGGGAACTTTGGACACAGAGACATGTGTAGTAGGGAGACTATGTGAAGATGGGGAGAAGACAGGCCAAGGAGAGAGGCTGGAACACGTCCTTCCCTCATGACCTTCAGCAGGGTCTGGCTCTGCGACACCTGGATTTCAGCCTTCTGGCCTGCAGCGCCGCGGGGCGATAAGGCTCTCTTGTCTCGGCCACCCCGCTGGCGGTGCTGTTCGGCCAGGCCCGGCAGACTCGTGCTTGCTCTTTTCTGTGTCATGAACTGTCTGCCTTTTAGATAACGTCTTGCAGGCATTTATGCTGCGTATCTGCCCAGAATATGGCACCTGTCTGTCAGGTGGTGTGCTGGGAACGTGGTCCATGGAAGAGAGGTGCAGTTGCCGAACCGGACACTAAGGACCCTGGGGGGAGTGGTGCCTGCCTGTCACGGCATGCTTCTTCAGCACAAAGACAAGCGGTGATAGATCAGGAAGAACCTTCACAGTGAGAGACGTAGGGGACGTTACAGGGTTCGGGAACTGCCTCATGTCCCAGCGATTCCACTTCTGGGAATACATCTGAAGGAACCCAAAACACTAATTTGAAAGAATATGTATACCCCTGTGTTCATTGCAGCATTATTTCCAATAGCCAAGAAATGGAAGTGTTTCCATTTCTATCATTAGACAAGCAGACAGAGGAGCCGTGGGACATATAGACAATGTAATATTACTTGGCCACAAAAAAGATTGAAATCTTACCTTTTGCGACAGCATGGGTGGACCCAGAGGGTATTATGCTCAGTGAAATAAGTCAGACAGTGGAAGACAAATACCATATGATTTCACTTATATGTGGAATCTAAAGAACAAAATTAATGAACAAAAAAAATAGAAACCGGCTCATAGATGCAGAGAACAGACTGATGGTGGCCAGAGGGGGAGGGGGTTGGAGCACTGGGTGACAAAGGTGGAGGGATTGAGAAGTATAAATTGGTAGTAACAAAACAGTTACGGGGATGTAACGAATATAGAGAATATAGTCCATGACATTGCAGTAGCTGTGTGTGGTGCCGGGCGGGTACTTGAAGTACCAGGGGAACACTTTATAAAGTATGTAATTGTCTAACCTCTATGCTGTACACCTGAAACGAATACAAAATAATATTGAATGTCAACCGTAATTGAAAAATAAAATTTAAATAAAAGAAAAAAACATATATAGATGGGAGCACCAGAAAAAGACTCAGAGAATACATCAGAGAAAGCAACAAAGAACCCCAGAGGGAGGAGGAGGGGAGGCAGGGAGACCAGAGAAAAATCCGTAAGAGTGTCTTTTCTAATTATCTAGCCACCACAAATTAATAAAAAGGAGTGTTACTGGACTCCTGTTTGAGATTTACAATTTCATATGTGCGCCCCGAGATTGGTAACATTGACTAACAATACCTGGTAGAGCTGCGAGGAACGGAAGTCTCACTTTTTACCTAAGGGAAGAGTCCCAGTGCCATGAAGACTTGCCCAGGGCCACCCCGCTACTCATTTGGAGACAGGAGGCCGGGTCCACATGCACAGCCCTGCCCAGGGCTCCTGCAAACACACCTGGCGGGCACAGCGTTTGGTAGCTGTCGCACATGAAACAGGGTATCTATGATCATCTAAACTGACTTACATGAAGCACATGGATTTTGCATCAAGCAGTTTTAATTATAAGGCTGTAAATATGTGAAAGGGATGTGATGACATCTTATTAAATTGCAACAGTGAGCTCAGGTCGTTTTTGATGCGGGCAGAGTCCCAAGAAGAACGAGCTTCGTAGTCAGGAGTGACCAGGTTTCTCTCTCCTCTTCCTGCCCTGTCCTTCCCCCCTTTAAACTCTGTCTGCCTGTTTTATCCTAGAGAATATTGTATAGAAATCAAAGATAAATCAAGTTGTGAAAATGCAGAAGATATTTCATCCCAGTTTATTTTCTTCCTTTTATCCTTTCATGTATTTGAATGGTGGTAGGATTTAATCTCCAGAGAGAACTCTTCGGAACTGCAAATAGAAAACACTGTATTTTTTTCCGATCAAATACTAAGTGTGGCTGCTATTTTAAGTTGCACTTCCATTGTCAATAGTACATTATTCTAAAAATTCTTTTACAGAAATGAATGTAAAGAAGCCAGTTCATAGAACTCTCTCTCACATTAGCTATCAATTTCCTGGACAGAGTGGAAATGGACAGTTTCAATAGTGCAAATGTGAGCTAGGGAACTTCTTAGGGACAACTGTGTGGATGACAGCCTTTTGCTCTGGTCACCACCTAGATCATTTAAGGGCTACAGGTTGGCTTCAGAGGTGGGGCCCCTCTGACCCCACTTGCTGTGATCACAGTGGGCTTCAAGGCCGTGGTTTTTTATCATGCCCTCCTGAGGACAATCTCGTCATGTCCCTTTGTAATTCTACCATGCTACCTCTCTCTTCATCTGTCTTAACTCACGTATGTAGCTCACTCAGTCTAGAAAGGGAACACAGAAGCCACTCCAGGCATTCGCCACAAAGGGACGGTAACGCAGGGAATTGATGCCACTGTGATGGCAGAGCTGCGAAGTTGGTCAAGGGACGGTGAAGGACCCCGACTGGCAAGGGTAAGAAACCCCGTCCACCTCTCAGCCGTTAGGAACATATTATTATTCTTTTCTTTACGGCAAGTATGCAGGGGCTGCTCTGAGTTTGTCAGGGAATCTAAAAAGAGGAGACACGCCCTCTGGAGATTTCGGATCTGGTTGGAGAGGCCAGATATGCGCGAGAAACAAAGTGGGTGGTTCCGGGCGAGACCACTGGGACGGATTCTGAGATGTGGGCGGGAGGGCAGAACCCGATGGAGACCTGGTGGAGAGGTCGCTGGGGCTTCCTGGGCCGCACCTGAGTGAGTTCAAGGACACGTCTCCTGGTGTCATGTTGCCTAACTTAAAACTTCTAGGGAGTCACCCGAACTAAGGGACTCTGTGAATAAGCTCATAACACATTTTATTCTCTTAGAAATAGTCATAGAGAAAGAGCTTTTCCTCCCGATGAGTCAGAGCTGTATTTATTCAGGGAGAAAGGAGACTAGATGAAAGCATTTTGTTCCAAAGAATACTGGCAGATTTAATACCCGTGTTCAAAATAGCACACCTGACCTTACATAAATACTCTTGATGGGGTTAATGGGGAGCTAAGTGGCAAGGTCAGCAAAGTTTGGGGGAATCTGCAATCCCCTTTTCTCATGCCCTGCCCTCTCTGCTTGCCTCCGTTCAGGCTGGGCACTCAGTGCTCTCAGCTGCTCTTTTACATTCTTCACTTCTTAATTCTTACTTACTTGAGAGGATCCGATTGAAGTCTTTTACAACTTTGAAGAAATTGAAGCCAATAAGACATCTTATGGCTAATATACCCATACAATGAAGCTGATCTTGAGCATTGGCATATATTTGGGGGAGTAAAAATTTAAAATTGGAATATGAAAAATGACAAAAGGAAAGAATATTCTGAAGAAGTAGTTTGGGTATAGAGTATCTAAAAATTGTTGTTCATATTATCAGGATAAACATTTATGAAAAATTTTAAATACTAAAATAAGAAAAGAATTTTAAAATAGCACATGTATATCAGGTCATAAGATAAAGTTTAATACATTTGATCATGTTAAAAGGCACAAAACACAGTCAATCTAACCAAATTTCAGGCATGCATTTACATAAATATATTAAATTAAGAAAAGAAATTGTACACTTAAACATCCTTTTCACCTAAAAAATCATTAAATCCACAGATCAACAATAAAAACCAATTCTCTGCATTTACCACTTCAAGATACAGTTGTTCTATTTTAAAGATAACACAAATACACTTGTTAGAATTTATATGCATTATACATATATTATATATTACATAGATAGTGTGTATACATATGTCGTGTTTGTACAGGTAGATAAATATATATACATGGGTGTGCGCACGTACAGACACACACAGATGTGCATGAGGCCATCTGTACTCCTAGTGCTGGGTTCTAATGCTGAGTGGAATTGGAGCTGGTTGGGCGTGATTAGTGTCTTTTGATTCAAACATGTTTATCATACCATCGGGCTCACAATCCCCCATGATAAATGTCCTTTATGTCACATCATCACACTAGGCACCTCAGTAAATATTTGTTGAATTAATGAATGGCTGGCTGGCTGAATAATAGAAGGCTGATCAAAGCGAAAGTGTATTGTAATACCTTGGTGAAATAAATCAGAGTAGTTGAAATTTAGAGGGATTATCTGAGCCAATGCCTTTGCGTGTTACTTTTCGGATGACCATTTATAGAAATCCCAGTGAGCGCACACATCAGCTCTGCTCCCTCCGACATGCACCTGCTTTTATACTTGTTCGCACAGCCTCCTGCCTTTTGTTAGCAGGAGTTCAAGCAAGGATTGGTTCTGGTGTCTTCTGCATGTGCGATTATGGACAGATTGCCCTAATTGTCAGCTGCCTGAAGGAAAGCGAACAACTAGGAAAACCAAAATGTATGAGAAGAATGATAAAGTCAACCATTCTTTAAAACTGCACCAAGTTAATCCCAGATAAAGCCCAGAAAGACTAGGGAGTTTCTTTTTAGATTTCTCTTATGCTTGTTAAGGATAATAATTCAGTAATGTTTTCAGATGGGTTTCTTTTAAATAAATAGTCTTCTTTCACATATCCTAGGGAATCAAGCTCCACAAATTCCATAATACCTCAGTGTCATTTACCTTGTTACTACACAGTTCTTGGTGAAATGCATGTCCAAAAATGTACTGTCAGTGTATCTGATAACTGATAAAGTTGTCAACTTGATTTCTCAATAATAGTATTATGAATAGAATGTATTAATGTATTAAGTAGTATTAGGCTCTATTATACATGAAATCTTACCTTATTCTAGGAAAGTTATGTCTCAGACTTTAAGAATATGATGTAAAGGGGGGAGGGGAGGGAGAGGATGCAAATAACTGTAATTGAACAACAATAAAGTAATTAAAAAAAATAAAGCTTTTGCATAACTGCAAAAAAAAAAAAAGAATATGATGTAAAGAAATATTCAAAATATATTTTTGGGCATAGACTATCCCAAACCTGATTATCCACTGTTCATGTGAATGGAAAGTGTTGCTAGCTATTTTTTAGTTCAAAAGGAAATGTACAAGAATTAGTTTCTAACTGCGAAGACAAAGTTTATTTTATATTTAACTATTATGAATTTCCCATCACTGTTAATGCTCTGTTCTTTCTATCCTATATGCAAAAATGTCTTTTTAACTCATAGATTATAGTCAATTAAGATAACTCACCAAACTTTTAAGTTAACTTGCTTATATATATATGTGTGTGTGTGTGTGTGTATGTAGTCTGATTTTAAGTAAATACATCACCTACACTTGCAAAAACATCCTGACTAAAATGTGATGTCATTTCATCGTGACTTTGTGATGTACATGAGAGGTAACCTTAGAATTCATATTGATACTTTTTTTTTGGTAAACTACTATGTAATCTGGCCAAAAAAAAAGCAATAACAGGTTTTAAACCTAGTTTTTTATTGATACAAAGGATCCATTAGTTTTTTTTTAAATTTTTCCAACCAATTTGTATATGACCTATATAAAAGTAAGCAAGGTGAATGATGGATCTGTCTTGGGTTGGTATTTAATGAAGAATTTAAGAAACATGCTAATCTGATAAATGAAGAAATCACCTACAGCTGCACTACAACACTCCCTCGTGTGCTCGGGAATACATCTTACTCTCCTAAACGCTTATTTTAAGGCAACTTTCAAAACTTATGAGGAGAATTTAAGAGAAAGAAGTGTTGAAGTTGGCTAGGACTAGTGTTTGACAGTTTCTATCGTTATATTTTTAATATCGGAATGCTTCTGTTCTTAGGTTCCCCACCTTCTTGACATTCTATGAAGTATTGGACATATAACTAGTTCATGTTGGTGTGGTGAAGAGAAAGAAGGTAAGAAAACAAACATATATTTCTTTTTGGATATTCTAAAGAGGAACTGTCTGCAGGTATTGCCAGCATTCACAATAATAGACCCATTAACTTCTTGGGGGTGTTATTGAAATATGCACATTTTCTGGACATGGAATGTGAATTCTCTGCAAATTCAAGTCTCATCTGAGTGGGGGAAAGAAGATTCTAACGTCTCCATTGAGGACCTATTTCTGATTCTTTCCTCATAGATTTGGAATAATCTCCTTCAAAGTAGACTGTATAGATGTAAATGGTTGTTGCTTGAATAGGAAATAGCTACTAACTTTCCCTGCCGTTAGCCAAGGCTCTCTGCTGGGGATATCCCTGTGTCCTTTCTGGGTCTATGAAGGACTAGCTGAACCGGCACATCTGGGCTGGTAGTCATTTCTGCTTTTGGTCACGTCTTTCAATGACTGTCATTGATCAGTCTGGGATGGTCATATTTATCTCCTGGTCTTCATGATAGAGAGTCTGAGCAAATGTGAGAACAGGAGAGGGTATTTTCCAGGAAAATAAATAAAATATTGTAACCAGCAAAATCAATAGCAACCTACCCCAGGACATCTTGTTTGTTTAGTTAAAAGAACCAACAGAAATAGAGAACGGAAAGGTTACAAGGGAGAAGGCTATACCGTGGTAGGCAGGAGGGTGAGGGTGGGGAGAGAGAGAGAAATAGGTCTCATAAGTAACATTCTGTAGAGGTGCTCAGACACTTTATTCATCAGCCAATTACAACTACCTGTGCTATCCTTTACCTTCTCTCTTAAAAATTTGGACTTGGTTTCTCTTTTATCTTTTAAAACTAAAAGTTAGACTAATAAAAGTTTAAATTAATGTGTACTTTAAATGATCCTAGATGTAGCATCTAACCTCATGCCTTAATACCTAGTAGGCTTTTGTATATGATTCAGAGATACACACAGTATTAAAAAGAAGTGTATTAAAATTGTTAGTACATTCTTATCTAATTATTTTCAAAGAAATAAATGCAGAAGAAGTGCTTGTTCTGAAGTATGCAAATGAAAAGATTTTCTATTTAGGTTGTGTGTATATACTAGTGTAGGTTTCCTTGCTCTTTAAGAGATAATCCCCTAATCTGAGAAAATATCTGAGTACTCTTTGTGATAAAATAAAATATATTTTTTATAATAGCCACATTAAAACAAAATTCCAAGAAGAAGAGGTATGGATGAAAGTACTTTTTATCATCACTCAGGTTTCTGAAATCGTCCCTTCTTTTCACTTTAATAATGTGTCAATTCTGTGTTCTTCTCATCACCACATATAACTGGCAAGAAATCAAGGTTCTATAGACTAGGAAAAGGCGTGGTAGAAGCCCTGGTAAAACGTTTTTTTCCCAACTCTTTATAACCTACCATAATGGCATTTCATATTAAACTGATACCCAAATATTAAGCTCTAGAATGGACAGAGGCGAAACAACATCCATTTTCCTGCTCTGCTACTTTATTGCACATCTGTGTTCACAACAAGGACACTGTTCTTCCATTTGGACGGGGGTGGGGGGTGCTTTTTGAACCGAGTTGGCACAGATGCTGCCACTGTGTAATGGGACAATCGCTTTTCCTTAGCTCATACTTCTTAACCAATGCTTCTCAGTCCCTCTTTATGAATCACTGAAGACAGTTCTCCAGTCACATATTTTAAAAATCTACTTGAAAAGTTCCAAAGATTTTGGAAATGACCACTGAGTTCAAAACATTTAACCAGAAGTTAACCTCGCTATTTATGTCTTTTCTGAGAACGGAAAGAAATGACTTTCCTTTCTTTGCTTGGGCATAATATCCACAGGCCTTGCTAGCTTCCTTTTTGGAAGATTCAGGTCTTGCATTCCAATGACTCAGAATAGCAAAAGCAATGACACCTGGAGTGCATGTGTTCCTGGGGAGAGGCCTGTGTGGGTCTGGTCAATTTAATATAGATATTTTTAAAGAGGAGAACTAATGGCAATATCACACCTTGCTTTTTGAAAGGGTTATTTTGGAAGAGGTGGAAAGATTAAGGATGTAAGAAGAAATGCTGGATTTTCAGATTTTGCTCAATCTATAGCAATATCGTTATTGTTTGCAGTGAAACAATGACTGGGAGAATGTGTAATAAACCGCACAATTTGACAGATTTGGACAGCTGGCTCCCTCACAAGAAGTTCACATTTTGTTAATGTCACCATGTTGAATAAGGGACGATTAGATGGTAGGGTTCATTTACAAAAATGGTTGTCAGGACATTTTTTTTTTAATTGTAAAACTTTCTGTGATGGAATTCAGTAAAAGGGCTACGAAGAGAAAGCCGTGGGGACAAAAGACTGCTATTAACCTCCAGATGAAGGCTACTGCAGGGTTCACCGCGAGATTTGTCACACTGTTGGTCCAATGAAGTGTTAGCGTGACTAGCAGGGACCACCCCTTTTCTGGGGTAAGAGGGCAATTTGGTCTCCATGCTCATTTAATCCTGAGACTTCTTTGAATAGACTGTCAATTGAATCTAAATTGTGCAAAATTATGCATGCACTTTTTAATGCAGGCTATTGTTCACTAGGCACTGAACCAAGATTTCTCAACCCATTTCCATTTGGCATGAGGTCACTCGAAACTTAAGTCATCATATATGGAAGACAAGCACAGTGCACTTAACTAATCTTTCCACATTGTGGTTCCTGCATAAATGCTCCCTGTGCTCTAATTGCATCTCTCCTGCTTTAAAACAATGGAGAAATACTAGTGACGAGATTTTATTCTTTTTAATTGAGGTTCGTATTCCTAAAAGTACGGAGCAGGTTTGGAAAGTCAGCCTGTGCTGCATAATCTGTTCTCCTCTCCAATTTAGACTCCGGAGGAACAGCTGTTTACTGAAGGGCAACCTATAGAGGGTGTGCGTGTGTCAGGATAGATTTTCTTTTCAGTGGTGCAAAGAGGCCTTACAATTTCGTCACAATCCAAACGTGGAGAGCCGGCCTTGAAAACCGTTAAGAAAAATGTCTATCAGATTTTTTGCAGTTGTAAGTTAGAACATAGTATTGCTTTCAGAACCTGGACAGAACATTTACAGAAATTTATTCATACATTCACCAAGGAAGATTTTCATTGAGTTCTGAAGGAACATATACACGAGTCATATTTGGCAAGAATTATTATATTACAAATTTGTCCAAGTGACCGCTTACATAGCCAAGACTTGTTAAAAACGAGTGAGCTCTTGTCCAGTGGGGTTCGACTGGGTGTGCCATCTGTGACATTCTAATCACATACACTGACAGTCTCACTACGGTGAAAAGCACTTGACCAATGTTTAATGCTGGAATTTTATAAGAATTGGCTGTTTTCTTGCTTTTTCATCCGTCGTTAATGATTACGTGTTGGCACAAGGATCCCCTGCTAGGTTAGATCCACAGCACATTTAAGACTTTGCTTTCTCACTCCCCTTCTTTCCAATTAAGTTGGTGAAAAATGTAACTTTAGTATTTTACAGGACAGGGTAAAGGTGTTTCATCTAGGTGATGTCTATATTATAAAAATAAAATAAAAAATATAAATATGTAACACAAACCCAGTGCCTATTGTTAAATAAAATATACAATAAAAGCAGACCTTTTAGGAAGATTGGTTTTAGAATATGCTGTTATGATTTAATTATAAAACACTTGAAAACAATCTTGATATTAAGCTAGAGTAACCAGATTTCTCTGCCAGTAAAAAGGTAAGTGCATAACATTCTGTAATTGGATACAATGATAAAAACGAAGATTACAATTTTATATCAAGTTGCCCTCACTGAAATCCACCGGGGAGTTTTGAAACATTCTCACATTATAGTCCTTTAATATAAAAATATTGCCTTTTTTATTAGTTCCATCAGATTGCACGGTAATGTTTCAAAACTCCATTAAAGTTGACTTTCGTTATTACAGACAGAAAATTCCTGGGAAGTCAAATAATCTCTTCTGGTGACATAAAAATGCCGTTATCAATTTACAATGGAATTTCTGTGTAAGTTGCTCCACACGAGGAAATATATATTTTTAAAACCCATCTGTTCTGCAACCACACACACGTACAGGGGTTGTGAGTGGGTGCGTGTCCGTGCGCATGGGAACAAATGCGCCAACACACACACACGCTCACACACAGAATCCGTACGTTTCTGGAAACTACTTTTAAATTAATAAAAGAAAATGAAATCACAGGAGTGTGTAGCAGGATATCAGTCTTTCTTTTTAATGACAGGATAAAAAATAAATGCCCACTGGAAAGGAATCTTCCAATAGTCCCAGAAACTATACAATGTAACTTGTTAGATCCAGCAAATAAGATGTCATGTCAATGATCTGGTCAAGAATACCTGCCCTGGTCACTCGGTGGACGTTTCTGTCCACTTGTTCACACTGAGGACCAAGATACCCTTTCTTACAGAGGCACTTGTTGGGTCTGATGCAGACACCGCCATGACGGCATGCTGGCTCGCATTTTGCTGGGAGGGAAAAAAAAAGGCAATAAAATCACACTCACGTTGTGTATGTCAGAAACAGCACACATATTTGATGAGGAAGGCAAGGTAGGGAAAGAAGGCGGGAGCCAGATACAAAATGATCCAAAAGATAATACGGACGAGCGCTTTTCCCTAAGAACGCTTGCAGACCTACAGTTCTTTGGGGGCCAGACCTCAGCAGAGAATGGGAGACGTTTCCCGGAGAAGCATAGATCACAGGAAACAAGTTCAATCCTTTACATAATTGACTCTTTAAAACGAGGATTTCAGTTATTTCAAGTCTTGGAGACGCTAGGGCAGTTCCAGCTCAGGGCCTTCCAAATAAAGCTCTGTGCCAGCTTCACAAGGGCCGGGCCTGGAGGTAAAGAGGGCCTGGCCCATGAGAGAGGCCCCCTGGCTTGAGCATCTCCAATGCAACAGAAAGGGATGGTTAGTTCTCGACTTTGGCTACATGGCGTGTCTACCACTTGGACTCCCCAGGATCCCCCCTCCTCGCTCTGAGCTCAGGCTTCATCTCTGTGCACTTGGAAGGTCCTTCCCGGGCAGGGCAGTGGGCCAGCCAAGGATGTTCTTCACAGTCCTTTCCAGGGTTACTCTACAGCAGAGATCCTCCACACCGAAGGACCTGACTACCACAGTGTACATGGGAGGGCAGAGACTTACTGCTCAAGTGGGATGGAGAGAGCAAAGTGGGTCTGTAACTTAACCAGCTTTTACCGATGGGCTAAATCTGGATGTGTAGCCCTATAGGCAGAGTCAAATTCCTTGAATGCATTTCCTTATACGTTCAGGAGACAGGGTCATTTTAATCTCCGCAAATGCATTAATCGAAATCCAAGGGAAGAACAAAAAGGAAATGGATCTTTTCTCTTTTAAGTTTGTGGGAGATGAGTCAGCTATGTGACTATAGGAATACAGTTCTTGCTTGGGTCACAAATATCATGAATGGTTTACTCTTATAAAATGGTTCTGGTTTATCTTGTGTATTCAAATTATTTAAGTAGATTTCGTTGAAAAATTAAAGTACTTTATTGAAATAGAACTCCAAAGTAACTCAGAGAATATCTGTGTTCATTTATATCACACGTTATTATTATTAATGTCTATTATGGTGTATATATAATGCCACCCGTATTCAAATAATTTGTTTACCTTCAGTTTAAACATACTGTTGCTAGAAGGCACTCAATAAATAGTTGTTATCTAATAGTTTGAGAAGTTAGGCAAAATGCAAAGTGAGGAAGAAAACAGAGTGGACACTATATAAATGAAGCAGGGAGAGTACATCTTATCAGACATCAGGGAAAGCAGAGGGAAGATATAGTATCAGAATTTAGAATGTTAGTGTAATTGAACACTGATTCTTATCTTTTTGCCAATTTAAATAATGTGATTACTTAATTTCTGTTGGATTTTAATTCTGATAGCTCTTTGCTGGATATGTAACCATAGTATCAATCAATCATGTAATGTTATTAATGCTGAAACAATTTAAGCTTAAAATGCAGACTGTATACGTGGCTTTAAATATTGGCCACTTTTTGTCATACAATATGTAAAGTAGACAAGTTAGGGTTGTGATTTTTCTGTAACAAATACATGTTTAGGATTAAAAAAGATAAAATTTATGAATTAAGAATGGAATTTTTCATTTTCATTGGCAAGAGATAGTTTAATATTTGAAATAGCAGAGATAAAAATTTTTTTGTAAGCAATATATATATGCTGGTTGTTGAAAATGCACTTTTTTATCCTGATGGCAACCTTTTTCCAGTTTTATTTGAGAAATAATTGACATCATTGTATGAGTTTAAAGTTTCTGGCATGCTGCTTTGCATGCCAGAAACTTTAAACAGATTGTTAAATGATTGCCACAATAGGTTTAGTTCACATCCAACATCTGATACAGATACAATGAAAAGGGAACAACCATTTCTCCCGAAAATGCATTTTTAGCATACATATCTTCAACTCCAAGTATCTAAATTTATGTAGGGTTTTTTTTTTTTAGTTTCACACCATGTAGAATTTTAACATGATTGCATGTAAATGAGGAAAACCCTAGTTGAAGGACAGAGGAATCCTGGGATGCCTCTCCTCTGCTCTCTCTCCGAGCATCTGCACACCTGGCTGATGGTTTACAAGGGAGCAGGAAAGAGGAGTTAAAAATCCCACACATGCCTCTAGGTAATTGCATTCCCCCTTTTATTTAATAATGCCCATGGAATATCCTGTTCTTCGTGCACTGTTGCCAGAGAGCAAGCAGTTAAGTTTGAGAGGCATTTGTGGGATGTCGGGAGAACATGGACACTGTAAAGGGGCTTCGGCTAGTGGGAAATCTCCCACCCAGGACTGAGAGCCTAGAGAGATGATCTGCTTTTAATTTTTACTTTTTGAAAGGATGTAATTATTTAAAAGTCTTTTATGTTTATGACTAACTTATGTATATTAATTGTTTGCATTAAGAAAATGGGGAAGATTTCATTTGCTCCTTCAGGAGCAGACTGAGCCTCAACACTAGTGGAAATGACTGAAGCTTGAACACTCGATGATTCCAGAAGAAATAACTTGGTGCCACGTTCTTGAGTCCCTTAGGACCATCCCATGCCCAGTGCTCCCCGGGGGACAATGGAAATACTAACCGATCCTGCAGAAGTCCCCTTCCCATCCTGGGCTGCAGCAGCAGGCCCCCGTGGGGGTGCAGTAGCCGTTGCGACAGAGCCGGGAGCACTCGGAGGCCAGCGTCTGGGCAGGCTGCACCGCCGCTCTGCACGCCTCGGGCACCAGAGGTCTGCGTCAGGAGACAGCCGTGGAGAGTGGATTGTGGTTGAGAGTCAATACTGGGATGAAATCTAGTGACTTTGTAGCTGACAAACAATATCTCTTGCTTTCTAGGCAGACCATTCTTTTTAAGGGACTCAGAAAGGTTGGCAACTTTCTTTCTTTTTGACAACTTTCTCATAGAAAATAAACTAACCAGTTTTAAACCAGAGAGAACATGACAAACATCCTAAAAACCTTGATCATGATCAAAATAAATAGATTAAAAATGTAGTTATGTTGATATTTTACATTTACTGGCTAAGAATTTCTAGCAATTACAAATTTAAAAAATAACAATGTATAGATATTTTTTAAACTTCTCCCCGACATCTACAACAATTTTTAGGAATAGTATCTGAGATAGGTTTCACTTGTTATTGACATATTTGGCAATATCACACGGCTGAAGGTATTCATCAAAATGAATGCTTGTAGCCTGAAGAGCTTGGGAATCCATTTTTGTTTCAGTTTTACATTTGTTTTCAGATAGTTTTTTAGACTGAGTTTCTTGAAGGGCTATCTTCAAGAACACACTGCGTGTGTTCTATTAACCCAAAATTTCAGCTCCTTATGTAACGAATGATACACACATAGGTGAGTGTGTATATATATACGTTTAAAATTTTAAAATTTTGTCCTGCTACGAAGAAAAAGAATGCTATGGATAGCCAAGAGAAACATCTTATCTGCCAAGTAAAAAGTCGCAGATTTCCCTTTAACTGCCCTGTAACTGCCATCATTTAGAGAGGGACCCAGATGCCTCAGAAGACTTTCATGGTTCCGGGTGCGTGTGAAAGACGAGGCTGGCTGTCCGGCTGACAGCACGGGCACAGCGAGCTCCTCACTGCCTGCGGATGTTTGCGGGAAGACCTTTCCCTGCGGTGGCTCACTTCATATCGGCCGGTCCCTGTCACCTGTGCCGCCGGTGGTGGGAAAGGAATGTAGACAAACGTCCTCACCAGTCAAATTGCCATCGTCCTCACCAGTCAAATTGCCATAGTTAGAGCGGCCAGGGCGGTTGGATTCCTTAAGTCCCATATCAAAGAAGGTGATAATTATAGGTCAGAACCACCGTAAGAGTAAACAACGAAGTAGCTTTCTGAGAGAATAATTAAGCCCTTCAGATGCAGTCCTCCCCCTTGTTGCTCCTGGTTATTATCACTGCGAAGGGCAATAATAATTTGGGGGCTGACCTAAGACTGTTCCTACCATGACTCAGAACCATATTAAAAATGCACAGTGACTTCTTCAGCTTCTCTTGCCCATAAAAGTCCCAATCTAAGTTGAAAGTACTGTGTTTTATAACTAACGTGACAATTCAGAAACCCCCCCTTACATCTATTCGACTGCTTATTTAAATACAGAAATGGTCCATTTCCAGAAAAGTCCCTAAGGTATTCCAAGGACTGAGCATATTTTTACTCCGAAAACATTAATGGGTATCTCCCATGTGCTTCCCAAGGGAGTCTTTCGGGGGTAAGGGCAGGGTGGGGTGAGGTGGGGAGAATGTTCCGTGACTGTGCCAAGCAAAGTGGGGGCACGATCTCTGCCTTCTCGTCATTGTTCTCAACTCGTTCAAGTCTGCTCTCTTGCTTCCCCATCGGAAATTCTTGCTCTGTGAGATGGTGGTGGCATTTGTGACCATCCGAGGAGCCATTGGTCAGTAGCCATGAAGTCCCTGAGGCATCTGCCACAATCACGTACCAAATGGCATTGAGTAAATAGGTGCCGTTCAACTTTTACTGTTAACTGAGATTCTGCTCATCCAACTGCACTTGTTATTTGCTCGTTTGCCCTTTGTCTGACTCATTCAAGAAAGGAGACCCAGAAGTAGAATGTGTCAAAAACACCTTACGTGTTATGTGGGATGCAAAACATGGAGGCGTGTCTCTCATGTGTACTCGACAATATGGCTTATACACCTGAGCAGATGAATCTAAACTAAAGAGAAGACCCCATTTAGACCAACAGTGTAGGTGGCTCCGGTTAAAGGACAACAAGCAGAAGGTGCTGCCTGCTTGAGGCAGAGTGTGGGGGCATTGCTTTGCGTGCGAAAACACCGGGGAGAGGAAGTCAGACACGAGGACCAGCCTGCAGTGCTGCAGAGCAGCTCCTCGGGGCTGCTCTCTGATCCTTGTTTGCACGCTGACCTTCCAACGGGATGCTTGGGCTACTTTCCATCAGACATTCATTTATATACAGAAATACAGATTTGGATGGAATTCTAACTTGTTTTTCTGCCTAAGATTTAGTAAATGTTTATCTGCCTATGGGTAAAATTATTTTATATTTAGGCTTGTTTCCTTTAGCTTATATGAGACAGTGTGGCTGTCACACACAGTTTTATTTGAATACCTGAGGCAATCATCTTTTTCTTCTTTTATGAAGTTGACAACAAACATCCCTTGCTTAGCATGTCCAACACATTTTCTCTTTCTCTTTTAAACTGTTATTCTATTGAGAATATGTTCACCTGAAAATTACATAAAACATAGCCCGTTTCTCATAGGACTTCATTTCTTTAAAGAATGGGTTATCCTCTCTTTTTCCCGTTCTCCATTGGAATGAAAGCTTTCTGAAGACAAAACCTACGTATTCAATCCTCTTCACATCCAGTCATTACTCGGGCAAGTGCTGTGATCTTTATGGGGATGAAACATAAACAAGACAGTGTCCTGCTCCTCATGGAGACGCCACAGGGAAGACAGACGTGCAGACACAAAACTGGGACTCAGTGCGAGCTCTGCTATGACACAGGCGCAAATGAAGTAACACGGGAATACAGACAAGGGAGCAGTTAGCGTAGGACCGAGAGATGTTCTAGAACTATGACATGTAAGCCACCGAAGTATTTTATCTCTTTCAACCACTTACATTCATAGGAGCTACGAAACACTCTATAGGCATCCAATGGAGTTTTGTTAAATGGAATTGAATGCATACAGTAGAAATTTTCTCAAGCACCTTTTCTGGACTATAAATGACATCAAGATAAATTCCCAAATTTTGATGTTAAACTTTTTTGATTCATTTGTCAATATTGACAAAAGCAAGTCATTGAAGCAACAGATTTTTTAACGCGACTAAAATGAATTAGTTTAAAAAAATGATGCTAATAGGTAGTTTTTTTCTTTAAAAAGTACACTTTCCTCTAGAAAACATCTTTTTACAAATTTCTGTGGCTGTTTTATGTGAGATAAAATCTGCCTTTGTCTCAAGCACTGCAATATCTGGTGATACGCCGCCTTGCAACGGAAGTGTAAGGCACTCAGAAGGTTTGATACTATTCTTTCCCACCATAGGTCCAGGCAGGGGAGAAACATGGGAATTCAAAGAAATGTTTTTCAGAGGTTTCAACTCTTTAACAAAGGAGTCTCATTTTGGAGAATATATCCTTCACTACTCATATTCTCCATTTTATGTCTTTTTAACAAATGCCATTTATAAGTGGGAATTCAATCAAGTTTTCATAGCAATCTGTACAATTACTCTAGGAACTGATATGCCAACATTTACAATTGATAGTTTAAGAGAGACTATTATATATATAGTGCAGAGCAAAAAGTTCCTTTGAATGCCGTGGTCACATATCATGTCTCTAGGAAACAACATACATATAAGAATTATAGAACCATTTGGAAATAATTTGTTCATAAATCACAATGTCACATAGTCTTTTCTATTTACTGCAAAACCAGCGGTGGCCCCACGGTGTGCTGCGCGGGTCACGTGAGTGTGACTCCTATAGGAACATACGAAAATCTCGGTGAAGTGTGAATAAAAGTCCAGCTATGCGTAGGCCACCACTCTATGTATGGTACGCATGCTCATCCACTCGTCAGAAAGTTTTACTTTGCTCTCGCCCCAGGTTTTTGGTAAGGTATCTTTAAAATTTCAGGTGCTGTATTACAGCTCAGAAAGGATCTGCTAGTGAAAAAGGCATTGGGCACCACCACGTAAACTACGGCCCATTAAGAGTAACAGATAACCTGGCAGGTATATCCATTTTTAGTTACGGGCTATGCAGGAAAATAAGAATGTGGAACATGCTGCCTTGTCGTTTAGCCTTCCAGTCCACCATGCTGAATGGATTTTTATAGGGCATATACATGTTCATGACCTCTAGTGCTGAGAAATGCTGTCATGTTTGAGAACTAGTCCCTGGTGGAGCCTGTGTCCCTGTTAATAGCTGAAAGGTCAATGGAGCTGCTAAACAGTTTGTATTACCGTCAGGGTGGCCATGAAAACACCGCCCGCAGCAAGAGGACTTGGCAGCTGGGTCAACAGGCACGGTGGGGATTTATCAACCTAGGGGGGCCACTTGCATAAAACTTTGACGGATGAATTGGGACGCGACTGGCTCATTGGGCTAAAGCCTCTCTATTATGCACGACTTTCTTTGGGATGGCAGAGCTGCCTGCAGGCTCCCTGAGACATATGCAAGGGATAAACAGAACTGACTTCCTCTTATGGAGTGATTTAAAAAACAAAACAAAACAACCGCCTCTTCAGCATCCAGTATAATAAGGAGTAGGATGAAGATATTTTAAGAAAATAAACAAAGGGCAGTGATTGGGGCCTTGGAGGGGAGCCTAGGGCGGAGGCAGGAGGAGCAGCTTTTGATATGGGTCACCCAGGAGTAGGAGGTACCACATTTCTGTGAAATGACCTCTCCAGCCTGGAATTTGCATTGTTAATTTATAGACCTCTTCAGGGAAAGGTCTGTAAGGCTTGGTAGGGGAACAGACAAGCAGTAGGTTAAAATGCACTGCGACTGCGTTCATGGTAATTAAATCAACATGATTAAGAATTTTGTTGTACAAATTCCTGGAGAAACAATCCCAGAAACATGGGGGAAAAAAAGTCACTTGGCTTAAGGTCATCTGAAACAAAAATGAAAGAATCTTTGTCAAAAGTGCAAAAAAGAGTGTTGTCTCACAACAAAGCTTGGGAAATTCACAACTCTATTAGAATTCTTTGGTTTCTGTCCTGCAGGAGTGATGTTTGACCCTGGAACGATTTCAGAAACAGCAAGCATTCAAGGCGTGCCTTGGGTGTTCAGAAACGAGGTATGAGGAGCTCTTTACAGCGCCGTGGGCACTTTCACCCTAATTTGGACCTAATACAACCTTAAATGTCGAGAGATCACCTGACAGTAATTCTTCCTGGCATGGCATGAACACCAACAATACTAAATAATTTAATATCTTTGAAACGTATTATTTAATGATCTCCATAGAACGCTGCAGAGAGGGGGCAGGGCAGCATGATCGCAGGCACCTCACCAGCGGGCTGAGGGGCACGCTGGGGAAATCACTGCGAGCAGGAGCGCGCTGAAGGAGGTTCAGACACGAGACCGACTGACTCCGGTCCTGCCAGGGGAGACTCGCTCCTGCTCCTGACCAGTCTCAGGCTGCACTGCTAAGAGAAGCTAAAATGACTGCTCAGCCCTTGTGCTCGCTGTACTGGAAACTGCTTGCTGGAGCTGCTGGCGGAAAGAGCGCCCCAGATTGGGCATGCAGGACCCAGTACCACAGACCTCGGGGGACCCGGTGCGTTGGCCCAACAAGCTGGCCGATCAGTATGGACTGGGGCCTAACCCCACGTGGTGTGAGATGTGACTGCTCCGCCACGGAAGACTCCTGGGGAGTGTTCCATGTTACAGCCTGGAGGAAAAAGTCATCCCTTCTTCTGCATTTTCCTTCAGCAACTCCACAGTTCTAGTGAAGCCTTAGAAAACCTGGTTATATTCTCACTGAATTTTCTTTTCTTTTTTTTTTATGTTAAATAATGGCATTTGGTTTTTATAAGAGGTTATCTGGCCACCCTTTTCTGAGAAGGAGGCCCACTGTAAATGACTGTACACTAATGTAAATGGTTCTGTAACGTGTAGCCTGGGACTGCACTGTCCTCATGGACGGAGCTGGTAATGCTGGAACCTTGCCTGCTTTTGCCAAAATGACTTAAGACTGCTGCACATGGTTTATAAACTCCCTCATCTTTCTTAAATGTGAGTGAGTGGTATGTGTGTATGTGGAGGGGGGTTGTGTAGGGAAAAATAGAAACAACCAATCCTCTGGTAAGAAAGTAACTCCTATGACATCTAATATAGAATATAAAAATTTTATAATTTGTTGTCCTTCTCTTCCAGGGCCAGGAGTCAATTGATGTTTGAAAGTTACTCTGAAAACATTATTCTATCAAATCCTGTTCCTCCGCAAGAATACAATTAACCTAAGATTTTAATTTGAGATAGATTTTTGATGTAATAAGAAATGTCTCTATATTGTTTTTTCAGTTGATGAGGCTTTTTCTTTCATTCCTCCCTCAGAAGTTTTAGAAAAACACTTTGCTTTCAGGCAGACATCCTGAACACTGGGAGGCGAGTAATTAGCTTGTGTTTTCAAAATAATCCTGCTCACATACACTACCGTGTGTACTTACAGAGCAATTCAACTCATCTAGGCAGAAATACTATAATAATAAACGCTGGCGTCCAAATCAAAACAATGTGAGGCCCCCAACAAAAGTTTATGAAAACATTTGTTTTCTTATAGTCGATTTCATTTGGAAGGGTATGCCTCGCCCGTGTACAAGGACGGTGTCTTTGGGACCCTGTCACTGCCCCCACCTTCCGAAAACCAAACACACATCTTAACCCTGGCCCGCACGTGACACGGCTCACCAGACACAGGCACCATAATGGGAAGTCGGCCTTTCGGGTACGTCACTCCGAGACCACCCTACTAGAGGATGCCCTCGGATTGCAAAGCCAAGGTCCCTTATGGCAACCCTGGTAATTAGACCCTAATAATGGTTTGAAGGTGTAAAATTCACCTCGGTGCACCACCAACAGACTAAACAATCCAGATGAAGAGAGAAAGATTTTCATGAGGAGGAGGGAGAATGAATTACACCACTACCAGGAAGCTTGCAAAAGCAAATCTGCTTTGACAAACGCAATGGAAAAACAATGGCTATTTTGAAACTAACGGCATTAGATGGGAATGAAATCCCTAGGCCTCATTATGCCTCATTAGATTGATGACCTTTTTATGAATTAACATTAGTTTGAATTTTGTTCTTCATATTTGCCAACTTCAACCATCACAGAGGTGTCTAATTATTATTTTTTTCATTACTTTGCTTTTCACAAAGAGAACATTGGTTTCACACTCAAGGAGGAGAACACCACCACCAGCCCCGGCCCCCCCAGGGCATGGACGGGTACCTTACAGTGAATGAAAATGTGTGCCATTAGAGAGGATGCTATCACTGCGTGATTGACACATATATGTGAAACTGTGGAGAGACTATTTAGAATTGAGTAGTCTTTTTGTTCTGCAGTACCAATGGCAACCTCTGTTTTTCTCAGAAAAGACTGTTTTGTGGTATGGTAAAAGGACAAGAAGCTCCATTTTATTAGTTGGTGACTTTTTCAGAAAACATGCACAACTTACAACTTGCAAATAATTTAAAAATGGAGCTAAATTATGGCTTTTCGTAAACTTTTCAGATTTCTAGAATTTATTTTTCTAAAAGACTTGAAACTTGGGAATTTAAATGTGCAGATGTGCTTATGAAGATAAGTTAGTACAGAACTAACTTGAAATTCTCTGCATGGTGTCGCTGGGCTCCGACAGCTACTGGTGTTCACCAGCAGCAGTCTTTGTGAGGATACGTAGGTTCTGAAATAGTGGTTCCTCAACTTGGGGCTAGTATCTACTGGACAGTATATAATTTCAGTGGCTTCCGATAGTGCAGTTTTGTCCATGACGTTAACAATCGACTCATTATGATTCAAGATCAGTTGAACATTGTGTGTATGTGTGAGGTGGGTGGGTATAGAGGCCAGGGGAGGGATAACTGCACTTTTTAAAGGATTATAACATTCAGAGCTTCTTTCTGCTGAGGTATATAACGAAACACTCTCTCAGCTTTCATTTGTTTCGTCACAGAAGCCTGCATGCAAGCCGTGAGCTTCCAGATAGTTTGGAAACGAGGCTCAGATGTGGGACTGCCAAAATAACTTATCCTGATTGCCTAACAAAAATCATACGAAGCAGCTGCAACATCTGCCAGCATGTTCTCATTTTCTCGAAAGACAAGGAGGGTTCATTGTTTCCCCACGGGAGAGCGGAAGCCACTTCCTCACAAATCCAGGTCCTCCTCTGCGTTTATCTGAGGACTCATTCCACAGATATAATGCTGATCCCTGATGACAGCAAGAAGGACAAGAACATGGGACTGCAGTAAGGCTTTTGTGTTTGAGTGTAGCCCAGCCCAGCCCTCGCGGACTGGGCTCGGGGGTCCTCTCAGGGCGACACGCAGCCCATGGACAGGGCAGAAGCGTCCATCTTTCTTGGTGGTTAATTGCAATTTGGCTATCGTTAATTTGAATGCACGAAAATAATGTGGAGAATAACATTTCTTGACTTAAATATAAAAAAATATCTTACCTTTTGGGATCTACAATTTTGTAGAGTTTTCCATTGTGAGTCTGGGTCATACTTTTACTACTTGATAGAATGTAAACTTCCCCTATGTAGAGAGAAATACAATAAGTTAATCTACAGCTTTATAAGTCTTTACTTCCTGTTCCCTAGCAGATTATTTTATTTTACTTTTTAAGATTTTGTTTATTTATTTTTAGAGAGAGGGGAAGGAAGAGAGAAAAAGAGGGAGAGAAACATTGATTGGGGAGACCTGGCCCACAACCCAGGCACATACCCAGACCGGTAATCAAACCAGTGACCTTTTGGTTCACGGGCGGGCACTCAATCCACTGAGCATGCCAACCACGGCAGATATTTTATATATACAATATACATATTTGTACATATGTATGTGTGCATACACACACAGCCCCCCTCAGGAAGATCACCTGCCTAAAGACTATGCCAGTTCACACGTCTACCTTCACAGTGCACCCACATTTTGCTCACTTCTATTCGCCTCCCACTACTGCTCCAGTGCAAGCAGATATTAACTTCTTGCCTGGATTACGGCAACAGCCTCCTAACTGATCTTCCTGTCCTTCTATGTTTTCTCTCAATGCACCAGCCGCGGCGAGTCTTGTAAAGCCAGGGAGATCCTCTAAGTCGGGTCCCACTCTTGTTTCCACACCCTCGGCCTCTGGCCTCTCTCAGAACAAGAGTGAGTGTTCTGACAGTGGCCTACGCTGTCCCCCTGTATTGCTCTGACCTCACCGCAATGTTTTACCCCCTGTTCACTCCTTTCTAGCCTCGCTGACCCGTTGGCTTCGAACACAGGAGGCAGGTTCCTGTCCCCGGCTCCTGCCTCAGGTCCCGCTCCCTGTAGATCAACAGTAGGTTCACCTTCCCACCCCCTTCAAGTCTGTGCTAACATATCGCCTTTGCTGACAGTACTACTGAAAACTGCATGGTCCAACCTCTAGCAGTCTCTGTCCCTCTTCACAACTAGTTTTTCTCCTAAGCACTTATTACCAATTGGCATATAGTATATATATAGAGATAGATAGATAGAGAGATATTTTAAAACTATTATTTTAAATATCTTCCTTTAGAATATAAATTTCATGACAACAGTTTAGATTTTTTTTTAATCTGCTGCCATACCACGATACCTAGAACAGAGCTTTGCCCAGAATAGAAGTAAATATTTATAGAATGAGTGCTGACTGGCAAGTTTTATCTTGATTTACTCTGCGCGAGACTGAAAGGTTTGATTACCAATGTTGTCATTGTTAATTGATCATTTGAGGCCAGATGGAATTGGGGTACTTCTTTTTTAAAGTTCGCGTTTTAAAACAAAATCAATAAAAATAAAAATCTGGAAGGAGAGAGGGAGAGAGGCGTTGATGCTCAGTCCCAACTCTAACTCTTGGCGTGAGGCCGTGTTCACGACGATGAAGTGTGACGGGTGGGCGGCCCCGGCATCAGACACCCACTCTGGTTGATCACCAGCACTTGCATGTAATTCAGTGTTGAGAGTGGGTCATGTGAACGAGGAATTAGAAGCTGTACTTGTGATTACATGTTTATAGGGCTTTAAAATTTATATGCGGTTCTCATTCATGAAATAGTCCTTGATTTAGTCAATGCTTGTCCATTCCACTCTATTATTGTGTATTAAGCAAACCCTACTACTTTCTTACTCTTGAACAGGATATATGGGTTTGCACGAAAGGCACAGACCAACAGAAAAAGTAAAAATGAAGATAAAAAGCAAAGAAATGTAAGTGACAAATTAATATTCATGTTATCAAGTACTCTAGATAGTTTACCTCATTTGATCCTTTCAACAAATCCATTCTGATTTTATAGTTTAAAGAAAAAGCATGTAGAAAAAATCAGACTGCCAATAATTTTTGTTTCAAAAAATGCAAAAATTTACTCATTTTCTGATATGACTCTTAATTAAGTCCAGTTTCACACTGAAGCATAATTCAGTGAAAGTGCATTTAGTTATGAAGTACACATGATGTTGTTGGACAGTAGGGACTGCATGTGCTTCATTTGTTGGTTCTGCTCACAACACAGTAGTCAGTGTAGATAGACTCCTGGACATTTGGACCAGTGATGCTAAAAGGGTGACTGATGGTGAGTCATTTGTGGTAAGGACCGGGGAAATCTAAACGACTCAGCCACGACATCTAAACAATTCATCTCTAACTGCCACAAGCAACTTAATCCTAATTTGTATTTTAAAACAACAGTATGCCAATGAAATTTAAATTATGTAAATTTAAGTAAAAGGGGTATCTTTCTGGTTCCTATGAGTGGAGTAGGAGAATATCAAAGGGAAAATTAATTGTAAAATGCTTTCAATGCTGGAACAAGAAAAGGATGGATTGGATTTCTCTTCTTTGAATCATTATATCCCTGTGGCTCTGAAATATGTGTTATGCATTTCAGGAATCTTGTCTGAGTTCCTCATTAACCTAAGTAAGTGGTGTGCAACTGTTTCTGATGAATCCTCTGTTTGCTATAGGAAAACCAAATCTGCACTTTCAGAGAAAATATTCAGATTTAGATGGAAAACACAACTCTTGCTCAATACCGAGAAATCCATCTCCAGTGTTAAAAAGGCATAGTAGCCATGTCTGCTTGTGGGGGTCATCATGTTTGTTTAAAGGGAGTCACTGTGAAAGTGATATTTATCTCAGAAGTTTAAAATTAGTAGCATTTCCACTCTGATCACACTCTAATTTCAACTTCTTTTTGCAGACATTTTGATGAGAAACCAACAAATAAGTTTTATGTTATCCTGTAGGTCATCAATGATGAGACAACTTCTACTCCATTGGAAAGCAGGTCTACAGGCAGATTATTTTGTACAAATTTCACGCCTCCATGAACAAAAAAATTAAAAAAAATTAGGAAATAGAGGATAAGGTGAAATTTAGATTACATAAAATTTTTAATTTATTCCAAGAGAGATGGATAAATGGGAAGGTTTTCAGATAAAAAATATAAACAAATGACTCAGATGCATCAAAAAATATCAGTAGACATTTAAAATTTTTCCTCTCTTCAGGACTCAAAACTTATCTTTTTGTTCCTGCCTACGATTTTCCTGCATTGGTTACTTTCACATTTCTGGAGTGGAAGCAAGATGTAAAGACCCGCCCTCCTGCCCGCCCCCGAGACAGGTTACTAGGAGACAGGACAAAACTGGACCATCTGAAATCTCCACAGCATGCCCCGTCTGCTGTTACAGGTCCAGCAAACGGAGGGTGAGAGGGTTGTGCTTATTCTTCCGAGCAGGACACCACCTCTCCGGCAGGGGGCTGGGAAAGGGACTCGGTGGGGACAGTCTACAGTACCCAGTTCGTCTTCTCCAAATCCCAGCACGTGACCGGAAAAGTATCCTCGACAGGAAGCACTGTTGCCGAGACAGAGTGGTTTTTCCTGCCATTGCTTGGTCACGGGGCTTTGCTGGAGAGTTAAGAAATTCCTAGAACACAAACATGCCGTAAACCCACATGACTTTGCTTACAAAAACACAATCAGATGTTTTAAATAACGCTCAATACATAATTGTTGTGCCATAGGCCTGGCTTCTAAAGGGAAAAACAGTCTATAGCCCATAACATGTGTGAATACTGTGACATTCCCATGTGGGGAGAAAGTACTTGAGGATGAGATTTTGTTGGGGCGGGGTCACTAGAAGTACCTGCGTCTGAGAAAAACCCTCCCCTTCATCCAGAGGATGATACTTCCTCTCTAGGACTAGACTCCGTGCTGTGCAATTAGTCAGGGAAAAAGGCAGGGGAAGACCATGCGGTCAGTACCCGTTTCTCCGTCCTTGTGACCACCAAGCAGATCAGCTCTGCCATAGGCCCGAATGCCACAGCAACTTGGGAAACAAGATTCTTAATTGGGGTTTTATCCCAGAATTTCTTAAAATTATCCACAAGATGACCTCTAAACTTTAGGCTAAAATTTAATTTTGGAGTATTCCTACCAATAGACACAAATTAGCATGCCAAAAGTTCTGAAAGTCAGGCAAAAGCAAAAATTCTCAGCCTTCCAAGATAATCTTTAAAATATTTATAAACTCATCTAAAACAATAGTTTTCAAATTACTCATCATCATGATAAACTTATGGTGAAAGGGAAGGGAAGAGCCTAAATAATATGAAAAGTCCTTCTAAAGTCTTCTTGAGCTTAACAAAATTAGTTTATGAACTTGATCAAGTCTGTTTAAAAAGCATCTCTTAGGTAGTTCTTGAAACCACCATACATAATGGAAGTGAAAATAAATAATATTTGTGTGTGTCCTGGAGCTGACTTTCAAAGGGAGACACTCATTTGGACATCTCACGCAGTCTGCCCGCTAATCAATGGGCACGTCATCTACCCATGGTGGGATCGGGACACCTACCCATCGTGGTCTCCAAACACGTAGCTCCCGTACAGCCTTTCCGACTGGCAGCCTCGGTAGACAAACCCGCCAACCAAAGGACCGTTACTGAATGGCTTGAATTCTAAAAGCGACGGCTCGCTTTCTGGAAAGAAATAAACAGTAGCATTAGATAAAAGTAACGTAGGCCATGCAACAATTATTCCAGTCATTTACTTTAACTCTGAAGTGTGTTCCATGGTATACAAGGTGGAGCTTTGCTATAAATAGTTAGTGAAAATAGTTACTCCTTTTGCTTAAATGGTATAAAATGTAAAAGGCCTCCATGCACAGCTAAATGAATTGGGGATGCTCTGAAATGCTTGCTGTTACTATAATTGCCGAGACATAACAAGTTTTCAATGAAATTCAAATCTGGACACTTTGGAAATCATGGTTACTTACTTTAGAACCAAAATACTTAATGATTTTTTAATGTTGAAGTTTTTGTAGGAATGCTTCTGCATATACTTAGTAAATTGAATCAGACCTCTGTTAAGTTATATAACGTGTTTAAAAGCCCAAACTTTAATGAAAATAATAATATAGTATGTAAAAGCTCTTTAAAACCACAGTTGTGCATTTAAGACATTGTCACTTAGTCAATATCTTCATTTAGAATATTTTATAGTTTTGCTGATAGAGTTACGTGGTTAACAAAGTCAGCTGCAGCCATTCCTTCTGAGTCCCCCGTGTACAGACCTGGAACCGAATCTTTCCACACGTGTCATTACATACTGAAGACACGTATGCTAATCGCAATGGGAAAGATCTAAAGCCAGTTGCAAATCAACCTGAAAAGTTCTTATTCCTTTATCAGGTACACTATGTGCATAATAGCAATAAGTCACTAGCAACAGACAGTGTTTTAGGCACATACTTTTGTGGAAAGACAGTAATTTTAAAGTCCTCCCCCCCGCCATGTGATTACGGTACATATGATAATATAAAAAGTAGAAAAATAGGTTTTAAATAACCAGTACACTGAGAGGTGGAATAATTGAATGATTGAGGACATAAACTCTGGAGTCAGGCTGCCGGGGTTCAAATCCAGGCCCTGCCCCTTTATGTTGTGTGATAGGTAACCTCCGGTGTCTCAGCTTCCTCATCCGGACAGTGTGGCCAATAGCAGCGCCTATCACACGGGGTTCTTCTGTGAATGAAACGAGTCAAGTTTTCACAGTGCTCACTGCTGGGGCTGGCATGTTGTAAGCACTGTGGATGTGGTTATTTGGTTTTTCTTTTTTCAGCTTTACTGAGGTATAATTGACAAACAAAATTGTAAGATATTTGAAGTGTACATCATGGTGATTGGATATATGTATACTTTTTGGAAGGATTCTGTGGGTGTATTTTTAATGCACAAACGTAGGGCTGCCAATATTGTGACCAGTTTCTGCTGAACCCCCACTGACGTGCTTGTAGAATTTAGCTTAATCGACAAGTATAGCTGGAACTCCATCAAGCTAGTGACTCATTAGATTTGTTTTGCTAACCACATTATTCTTTGGTTTGGCTTTTGTAGGATGCACACACACATACAAAAATACCTGAAAAAAAAAATAAAGTAAAATAACTGAATACCACATGAACGAACCCAGCTGCTTCACTCCTGGTACTAAATAAATATCTGTATTGAATGAGTAAATAGAAGAAGCAATGAATTTAATACTCTTAATCTACTATGTTCCTGAATCATAATGTTCGATAGATTGCTTCCTCCAAAAGGAGTAAATACTAAAACACTGAAAATGTTAAGTATCTTTGACTTCATATTATCCAACTTTCTTTTTTATATGTCTCTAAGTAGTAGTCATGCTATTAAAAATAATGTCTAAACATCCCATTTCCATGACTTGGGTAAGTAACATGTTTTTATAAGGCTATTACTTTGTTTTCTCTAAAAAAACACATTTAAAAATTACATTCTTATTTGAGACACAATTTTCCTAATTGCTAAGAGTAGCATGCTGGTTATTGAAAAATTTCTTACCTTTAACACTTGTTTCTTCCTCTGCATATAAGATGTTAAGATGAATTCTTCCTTATATATTAAATAAATAGAAGGTATTCATCTTGATTCACATCTTATGAGCAAAATATAAACTGCTCACTTTTGAGGGTCCATTAAATTTTTGGGACCTACAGAGCACCATTCAATCTTCAGGAAAGGTAATTACCCAAATGGAGCCCCCAGGGCTTGTAAAGAGTCAAGTGAGCCGTTTACTCCTCACCACCGTTAGGCCAGTGTTTTCCTGCCTTCCCGATGCTCCTTTCGCAGAAATTCTTTTCTCTTCAATTAATATACTAAAATAAGATAAAACCCAAACTAGAGCAAAGTCAACAAATGATGCTCTACTTACCATAATCTTTCCCCTTTATTATCTGTAGGATTCTGGCTGATGATCTGTTCTTTCCATTGGAGTCTGAACAAAGTATTGTTAAGTTGATGTTTACGTCGGTGGGATGCCGATCCACAGCACACCTGTGTGACAAAACGGGACACCCATGAGTTCCTACTCGTGTCTTCCGAGCTGCGCCCAGAGAGCGCTGACACAGGAACCCTCTGTGGGCTGGCAAGGGCCCTCTGGGCTGTTGAGTTTGGATCCTCTAGAAGAGGCTGAAGGAAACACCCCGATGTGCTTGTCTACTCGCCTGACGCTTAATGATCTCTAGAGAATCTTTCTTAATTTCCCCTGGTATCTCCCTCCATCGTGAATGTGCGCACCGACTTGAAACACTTGTTAGTCTGTCATTAGGGAACATCACATGGATACGAAGCTGCTAATGTGGAAGAATAAGAATCGGCTGCAGCGTCCACCCACATTTGTGACATAGAATACAAAATTAGTGATAGTATTCGTTCTGCGCATCTCCCATGGAATTGATACATTCTCAGACACAGGCTGCTCTAACAAAGGGAAGTGGCACTCCAATTTAGGGGATAAAATAAACCAGGTCCCACAACCATGGCGGTCTTATAGTTGACTTTTGTCTCCATGTTCTGGACCAGAGTTTATCTGTGACTGAAGTTACTGACTGTGAACTCCATGAGGACCAGAGCCCGTGCCAGCTTCTCTGTCTCTGTACGACCAGCTGAAACCTGGGAATACAAAAAGAGCTCACTGTTTGCTCAGTGTTTAAGTCCATGGGGGGCTAGCCATGAGGGCTTTGGATTGGGGGAAGAATAAAGTTGAATAATGTAATTTTGAAGCTCTCACAAATATGGAAAACAGTGTTCATTATTGACACACTGGGCCAGATGATTTTTGGGGGGCGGGGTGCTGTCCCGAGTACTGTAGGATGTTTAGCAGCGTCTTTGGCCGCTACCTGCTAGACGTCAGTAGCACGATCCCTTCCTCCAAAGTAGTACAAACAAAAGAATGTTTCTGGATATTGCCAAATCATCCGTTAAAGATCACTGTTTTAGGGCCCCCCCGACAAAAGCCCTTGGGGCAATTAAATAAATTAAAAAAATAAATCTGAGAGAAGCTGGGTCTCAGGCAACTCATGGCAATTATTTAAACAACAACAACAACACAAAAACTGTCGCCTCCAGATGATCCCGTTCATTACGGGGACACTACAGGCCCGACCTGCCGAAGCTGGGCCAGCAGTTCTGCAGTAGCAGCCCTTCCATTGTCCTCTGTAATGGAAAGGTTCACAGCTTATAGTGCCTGGCAGGGACTGCGACTTGGACACCTTGACTTAAGGTGGAACTAAATCCATACAGGGTGAGAAAATGTCTCCTATATTGCTTTTTTTTTTAAAGATACAACTAATTAAAAAAAGTTTGACCTGTTTCTGACAAGAAAGAGCGCATCTGGAGCAAAAGGCCAGGCCTCCCCAAGGTTGAGTTACTGGCAGCCAACACGGTTTTACTCTGGCTGAGTACTGGGTCCACTGAGAACCACTTGACCTTTCTAACCTTGAGTTTCTTATGTAAAAAGAGTCTGAGAGTGAAACTTCTGTATGATGCTATAAAGGTAAACACATGTTGTTATACATTTGTCCAAACCTACATACCATGCACACCACCAAGTGAACCCCAATGTAAACTGTGGACTTGGAGTGACCATGATGAGTCAGTGAAGGTTCATCAGTTGTCACAAATGGACCACTCTCGGGTCGGGGAGAGGGGGCGGGATAGCAATAGCAGGGGAGGCTGTGCACATGTGGCAGCAGGGGGTATACGGGAGACCTCTGTACCTTCTACTCAATGTTGTTGTGAACCTAAAAGGGCTCTAAAAGAATTAAAGTTTTATCAAAAGGTGGGGTGCCTGAGGCCAACTCCCTCGGGGCACTCCTGAGGCATGGCGGACATGAGTGTAAGATACTTAGCTCAGTCCTATGTACCAAGGTGCTTCATAAAAGTCTGTTTTATGTTTAGTTAATAATTGTTTTAGTTCCCTTTCTGCTTTATTAAATCCTCCTCTGTTTAAAATAATCTTGGAGGGAAGCATGACTGTGCCTTCTGCCGTCTGCCGCCAGGGGATGCGGGAGTTGCCTGCGCAGGCGTCCTGTGGAAGGTAGGTCAGTAAGGTGCCTCACCCTGTGCTTTTGCCCTGAGGGCCCAGGCCCTCCCCACCCACCTCAGGAAGTTGCTCGAAGCACCGGTGGGATGTGATGACTCAGGCTGCTTGACTTCAAAGTGCTGCTCTGTGGTGGCATCTGGGAGCCCTGAGCTATAGGAATGGAACGTGCCAGTTTCCTCCACATCCTGAACCCACCTTAAGTGTTCCCTGTTGCACAGATTTTAAGATCTGCTGAGATGCCAAAGAGGAAATGAAGTGTAGACTTGGACTT
The DNA here is from genome assembly GCA_004026765.1 of Micronycteris hirsuta. Classification (NCBI taxonomy): domain Eukaryota; kingdom Metazoa; phylum Chordata; class Mammalia; order Chiroptera; family Phyllostomidae; genus Micronycteris; species Micronycteris hirsuta. Next base: position 57,750 of record PVJI01000280.1, on the reverse strand, counting down.
TGATGGGGGAGGGGAGATGAAGGGCATGAGGGATTATAAAAATAAAAAGTTCGAAAAATACTCACCTTGCACACAGTGAACACTCAATAAACATTAAATAGCAATAATACCTTAGCTAGTAAATGAATGAATGTGGCCAGATAGTCCTCGACTGCGGACTGGGTGAAGCTTACATCACAGAATGGCTGCATGAGACTTCATAGCTTTTTAAAGTGTACCCCAAATTTTTCACCTTACATCCTTCTTAGTATTGCTTTCTTTGTGGTTCATTATAATAAGTAGTCAATATTTCATTTAGAATTCCTTTAGTGTTTGTAATTTTTTTTGAAGGAAAAGAATGTCAACAGTCAATTCCTTACAAATTGATACCGAATCATCATGTATATTAAGTGAAGCTATGATAATAAAAGCTGTAATTTACTTAAAATCTACCAAGTGTGTCAGACACTCCATGTCATGCTTTACTTATAGATATGTTTTAAATCATTACAGTATCTTTGCAAGGCAGCGCTTACCACCCCGTGTTATGCGTGAGGGAAGTATCATTTAGACGGAGGAAGGAGACACAGGTTTATCGTGCCACTCGTTATTCGGATTGAAGTCTGAATCATTATGCGGGCCCAGCAGTGTTTCTCTAACAATAGCTCTCCGAACTTGAAGGCTACATTTCTCCATGAATCTGGCCTTCTCCGTGTCTAATCTGCCGTCTAAATCTGCTTCCAGCACTAACAGAAGACGGCGCTGACGGCCGGCTCGGATCGCGAGCCCGTGCCATCTCGGAAGTGCACCCTCCAACTGCGCTCTTGACTGCCCTGGGCCGGGACCCCTCCTACTTCTCCCGGTTCCTGAGCCCCGGCGGGTGTCCTCACCTGCCTGGATCGTGGAGGCCGTGGGCGAACACCTCGGGGGGCTGGTTGGTGCTGTTGAAGTGCGGGTTGCTCCGCGGGATGGAGTAAGGGACGTTGCACACGTCTGTGTCCACATCCAGCCGGAGCACGGACCCTGTGAAGTCGCTGAGAAATGGGAGGATGACATCAGTGCTTCCGTTTTTGTCACATACTTCCCCGAAGCCAAGCGCGGAGAGGTTGCTCTACAGATCGCCCCCCTGTCTGAGACACAATTATTCAAGTTCCAAATCGCAGACGGCGGTGGCAGGGGACAGGGCGCTGCTCGCTCCCCGGGGCCGCGGGCACCCAGGGCAGCCAGCAGTGACGCGAGTCCGCACGCCTCGGTCTGGCGCTTTCCGAACGAGACGTCCGCGTGCTCCCCCATGCCCGCCTCTTCGTGTTGCAAATGCAGACACGGAGAGCCAAAGCGAGGCCTTTAACCATGGCGACACCACGCAAAGATTGGCCCGACCCTTTCTCCTGGCACTTAAGGCACGTTAACATCAAGTGGAACCTGTTGTTTTGTTTCCCGTTTTTCACCTTAACCCGTCCATTTCTTCCATGTCATCCAGCGTGATCATCCCGTCGCCGAGAATGATGTAGAGAAAGCCGTCGGGGCCGAACAGCAGCTGGCCCCCCAGATGCTTTCTGTGCAGCTCTGCCACTTCCAGAAACACGCGGGCGGTTCTCGAATCCACTTGGTGGGGGTTTTTCCTGCGCGGTGGGGAGGGAACAACAGGGCACTGTTAGAGCGCAGGGCGACTCCCCTGGAACGTAAAGAGTGCGCACCCCGGGAAGCAAACACCTGGCTTGCACAGAGGAAATGCGTACTGGACATGGGGCTCATAAAAATGATGAAAAAATTATGTTACTTTCCAAGTTTCAGAAGCAGCACCAAGGTTGAGAGGTAACTGAGGAAAAGTGCCAAAGCTATCATTTTTCACATTTCTCTTTCAAGACGCACATGGGGTTTTAAGCGAGGTGGGGACTTTGCGTTTCATTATCGCCACCATTTGGTTATCTATTTATAATTTCTGGACAAAAAATGAAGAGATATAGAGAAAATAAGATTTAAAAATGTTTCTGCCTGCCTGCGTTTCAGGGATACCTGGATACTGTGTATTCCACAACCCGGAGAATGTGGTCGTGAGGGCCGATAGCCCACCGTTCCTGGTTGGTGGTGTAGGACACATACAGCTTTCCATTGTCCTTGTAATTGGGGTGGAACGCGAGGCTTAGCAGCCCCCTTTCATCTCCTCCCTGCAGTCGAACGAAAAACACAAAGAATCCTGAAGTTAATTATGTTCTTTATTGTGTTTCAACTGGAACCCCAAAAGAGTCTCTTTCTTTCTTCTGGATAATCTTTGCCCAGACCCTTTTCTTTGCTTCCTTGCCTACTGCACAGAAAAGGATTATGAATCATTTCACTTTGCGGAACTCTTTCAGGGTTAGGGCAAGCCCGTTGCCTTGTGTGGCTCTGTACGCACAGGGTGCCCCCACTACTTTTGTCGAGTGATTTGTGTGCATAATCTTGGGAAGCGAGGATGACAAGCTTTCCGTGCTGGGAAGAATTCTCTGCAGGGTTACTAGGTTGCCTGTAGTCCATCGAAGACAAATAAAAAGGTTCATAATCAGCAGTCACTTCTAATCCAAGTCTCCGAAACCTAAAACACAGTGTGGGCTGCCAACTCCCACTGTCTTGGCATTATGTTTAGAAAACAGTTAAATTGCTTGTGTAATATGTAAACCTTTGTTTTACCCCGGAGGCATCTCCATCAGTTGTCACAACGATGGTGGTCTGTTCATCATAGCGAGGTAATAAGCAGCCTTGGCCTATCTACATAGAAATGAGGTATTTTTACATGGATCCCTTCACTGCTCAGCGTGTTTCTTTATAGAAGGATGGGGAAATGGGAGGAGAGCGAAAAGCCAGGGCCGGGAGTGGGGTGGGAGAAACACAAGAGAGGAGAGGAGACACTAGGAAATAAAAATCCCAAACAACTTTCTTTTGTTATTATGTGAATGTCAAGGACTGTGTACATTAGGCATGCCAAATGCTGTAACAATTAAAACATCATCATGTTTCTAAATAGAAAGTCATTTTATCTTTATTTTCTGCTAATTCAGCTTGAAACTCAACGTGGTCTTAGCATTTGTTTTATCCCACAAGTAGCCTAGGAATTTCTATAAGGAAATCAAAATATCTGAAATTATCTAGATCAGTGACTGAGGTTCATATCCTCATAAGCCAGTGAGCACTTTCTCTGTAGTCTGATGTTACCCACGTTGGTGAAAAAAGTGACGTAGAAATTGAAGGCTGCTAGTACATCACCTTATACACACCCTCATTAAAAACACGCCTCCTACAGCAGAAAGCTAGAAATCACTCCTCGGAAGTGAGAGGACGGCCCACAGTCCCTCACAATCACGCTCAGTACGGAGGCACTCCTGTGCATCCTGTCCCCAGAACAGCATCTGTTAGTAGCAACGCACAAATCTCTTTGGAGTTTGTATTCTACAAAGACTTGAGAATTTTAAGATTTAGGAATAAGGGCTCAGTTTTAGTAAACATTGTTGATTTCCCGGGTTAGAGAAAAAAATGCTTTCAGATATGTGCCATCCAAAGTGGAAACATCCGAACTGTAAGACTATAGAAATAAGAATGTTGACATGAATATCCCAGAACTACCAAACCATTGTTCAAATGTAAAAAAAAACCCAGCCTTTTCATTTGCATCTCCTAATATGCTTAATATTAATTTTAATCAAAAGAACAATCTCATCGAAGAGTAAGACTCTAATGATTATGATTTATATATGAGACTCTATGTTTTAGGTTATCTTATTATGATGATTTTAATATCAATTTGATGTTGCTTTTTTGCTTTCTACATCTTTATTAAGCAAATATCTCTGGCCTGTCTTACGAGACTTTGAAAGCTGGGATGTGTAACTAAGGCTCAGTTGCAGAAAAGCCACTGCACATTTAAACCTCCTTGTCCGCCTTTTGAGGAGGCCTGGGGGCGGGACTTAGTCTGCGGTTAATTCCTCCTCCGCACAGATTTCCCTCTAAAGCTGCGAGTGCAGAGGAGGGACTGCGTGCCCACTTCACAAATGTCTGTGTTCCACTCTAAGAAGCTTTGGTTGAAAGTATTTCTTTTGTAGTTTTTAATCAAATCATCTGAAATCCTACTGGAGTTGGATAGCAACAGGTTTCAAACTGCGCTGGTTGCCTTTCAAGAGTTAGAAACGCAGAATTCCTGGACGGTGGGGAAGACTGCTGGGAAGAGAGATGGACTCAAATCCCAGGTGTCACCTGTCACATGAGGGAATTGGGGGACGTCACTGACATTGATGAAAATGCCAAATATGGACAGAGAATGAGACATTTGAATGACAAGAAATAAAGCAAAAAAGCAATTTTAAAAATGTCAATAATTTTGAAATTTTCAGGTTATCAGATTTATATTTGTTTAATCATTACATATGATTTCATATTTTTACATGCAATATATTATTTAGGTAAATGTTTAAAAAAATAATTTCAGCCTTACAGAGAACTTGTAGAGCAATATAAAGAAGTTCCATATCCCCTATATCCCAATTCACTAATTGTTAGCACACTTTCCAAATATGTGTTCTGTCCCATGTACATTATACACATAAGTATATCTTTTCCTTTTCTTTCCCTCCTTTTACATTTGTTTAATCATTAAATAGGATTTCATATTTTAAAGTCAATGTCCAGGTACAAAAAAGTGTTCTGGTTGGTTTAGAAACATGACTAATTACTCTTATTTCAGAGAAATACTCCCTTTCATAACTATAGATGAAAACTTTAATGCATTGTATAAATATCCTAAAGTGTCTCTTGAAACTAAAATGTTTCAAGAGACCGAGCACATTCTGGTCCCCAAAATGTTCAGAGACTGAGCACGAGGGGTCTCCGACAGTCAGGAGATGCGAGCAATGAGGTGTGGGTCATTTTTCCGGCTCCACACGGAGAAGTGTGTTGATTGGCCATTGCAGGCTGAACTGTGGACCAGGGTCAGAGGCCATAGCACCAGAAACACCACCAGGCATTTGAGGACCCGGGCTCCGTGGCCGCTACAACTACAGCCTTTACCCCCAGGCTGCTGCCCCAGCCCGAGCTCCCGACCAGCTCTCCGGGGTCTCAGAAAGTCCTTACAACAATGTCACCAACTACCTTCTTACTCCTTCCCATCCTTCCCCTCACTATGTGCAGTTTATGGAAATGTCAAATTATGGAACAGTTTCTAGTGAGCATCTGGAGAGCAGGAACCTCTAGGGGTTAGTTCAGCCAGGCTGCTAACAGGGAGAAAAGCACATTGATAGAGTGGCAAACGGAAGATGGCGTTCAAAGAAGACACTGACTTCTAACATTATGCTTTTGAAAACTGTTAACTAGCGTCCAGGATGTTTATCCTTACCCATGTGCACAGCGGCGGATTGTCCGATCGCGCACCTCTTATTGGGCTTTGGACTGCGTTATGCACACTGAGCGCTTTGAGTGCGCGTTGTGCTCCTGGGAGTGTAATCGCTGCTGGAGCCCATGGGCAGCAAGTGATGTGCAAACATAGTGGGGTTTCCCCTGTCCGGGTCATGGTTTTTTTTTTTTTAACTGACTGAAGCCTCCCCGGAGCATCGTCAGCGCCTGTGAGAGCCTCATTTCCCTCTGCTCAGCCTTCCAAACATGGCATTAGCTTCTAGACAGCCCCACACCAAGCACAGATGACTCTGCAAGACCCGGGAGTTGAAGAACGGGAAAATAATGCCCCTATATACTTTGGAACTTTGAGATTGAGCCATGTTTCAGAATAAATCATAACCACCCCCACCCCTGGGGACTCTTAATAAGTAGTTAATGGCCATTCAATTATCATTCAGTTCTCAGGATAAATTTCACAGGGTCAACAGAAAAGAGGCAAGCCCCCGCAAAGAGTATTGATGACTTTAATGTAAGTACAAGATCAGATCTAGTCTTATGGTTTGGGGATGTATATACTCTTCCCTGGTGGACAGATCAAAGTTCTAACCAGTTGACTAAGAATATTCCTGGTCTTTGAAAAAGAGAAGTAATCACAAAACGATTATACCACAAAGCATTTTCTTCTTTTTTAGAAAAATTGTGAAGCATAGTCTTTCATTGGGATACAATTTTGAAGAAAACACTTCCTTCATACTTTCAGTGGGGTTAGAGTTAATATTTCCTGATTGCTGGCCTCTTTAAAACTTGCCTTAACTGGAAGCACCATTTTCCATTTTGTGCAGTTTTTCTTAGTGACCTTTGGGCAACCGACTGGCTTCCGGTCCAGTAATCTACAAAACAGCCCTATGGTATTGAGAAATCAATGAAGCGTCCTTTAAAGTTAGCAATGCAGTGCTAGGTTCAAGATATTCCTTGTTATTCCTTGTCAAAGAACTAAGTTTGTATTTAACATTTATTCAACAAATATTTATTGAATGCCTTGCTATGTGTTAGGCACTGTGCTTGGCGCCAGGGCTAAGATGACCAGTGAAGACCAGCTCCTGCCCTTACAGAGCTTAAACGTGGAAGCAGATGACAAAGGGCAGCTCCTAGTTGTTTTATTCCCACCAGACCTCCTTATGATGCTCTTTTTGGGGGGAGGTGAAGCAATACTACACTTTCAGACGTGTGCGTGGCCAAAGACAAGTATTAAAGAAAATAAATAAATATTCTGGGTAACTTTGACGCAATGGCTAATTAGTATATTAAACATCTGAGGTTTCTCTACTTGAAATTTGGTAAGGAAAAGAAAAAAGCTTAGTTGTGTGAAAGCTAAATTACACGAGGAAGTAGGCAGCATCTTCAAACGCTAAGACTGTCTTCTAATTTATTTTATGTGCATGACACAGGCGCATGGGTATGAATAAAGACCTCCAGTAGAATTGTTGTCTTCTTAAAATGAAGCAGCTTCTAAGAATTACTGTAAGAACACAGTGGTGGTAATTTTAACTCTCTATAAAACATATGCTTTTATTATAAGGCAAGTCATCACATTTCCTTTGTTAATGTCACTCACATGTCTCTGTTTTGCTGGCACACATCAGGGAAGGAACACGGGGACTTGGACGCTACCAGTGTCCCTTCTCATGCCAACCTTCACTTCTGTTAGGCTGGAACCTTTTGCTCTTCGGAAATGCGAAATAGATTTTAGAATTGTGAGTTCAAACACGACACCAGATTGTGTTAGTTTTCTGTCACTGCTGTAAAAAATCACCACAAACACAGTGGTTTGAAACCACGCAACACTGTTATCCTAAATCTGTAGGTGAGAGTGTGGCCAGAGCCTCGTTGGGCTATAATACATGTGTCAGTGGGGCGGTGCTCCTTTCTGAAGGCTCCAGCTGGGGTGCCCCACCCACGGCCCGTGGGGCTCGTGCAGCCCAGGATGGCTATGAATGAGGCCCAGCACAAAATCGTCAATTTATTTAAAACCTTTTTTTGCTCATCAGTTTTCATTTCTGTTTGTGTCTTTAATGTGTGGCCCAAGACAACTCTTCTTTCAGTGTGGCCCAGAGACACCAAAAGGTTGGACACCCCTGCCTAAGGGACAATCCATTTCCTTTCCTTTTACAGTTTTTGGAAACCATCTGCATTTCTTTTCTGTGTTCTCTTTACTCCATCTTCAGAGCCAGCAGCAGTGGGCTGAGTCCTCATCATAGAGCACAGCTCATATCTCTGACCTCCTCTCTCTTCTACTTTTCAGAATCTGTGATGATATGGCGCTTCCCCCAGGTAATCCAGGATAATCTCCCTATGCTGTCTTTAACAATCTAATTCCACGGCCACCTTCATTTCCCTTTGCCATGTAGGGTAATGTAACATAATCACAGGTTCTGGAGATCAAGATGCAGATATCTTTTGGAGAAGGTCATTATTTTGCCAGTCACTTGGATATATTAATCTGTTTTTTTAAAAAAATATCCTTTATTTATGATGTACTTGAGCCATCTTGGCCATGGCTACAGTGAGCACCCTGAGAAAGTTGACTGGTGAAGCTCACCTATGAGTTTACAAGGAGATACGTCTCTGTAAGCCTTCACTTTCAGAATCACGGGGAGGAGGCAAAGGAGGAGCCGTCTGCTAACATGGGCACTGACTCTGTCAGAGATGAACTCAGTCAAGAGTAAAGCTCGTCCTGTGTTAATCACAGGATGCAAAGAAGGTGAAGAGTTAAATGTCAGTTCTACTAACTGGAGGATATTGAGCCCACTGAAACTATATTATTTTGCTTTGTTCATAAGTTTTGAAACACAGTAGAGTATTAATTTCTTCACTATGCCTGGGAAAGATGAGAAGCATTGATCCTTTGGGACAGGTTCTAAAGTCTAGTTTGGCCTCAGAAGAGCAGTCAGTCCCTTGAGGATCCCCCGTTAGCTTGGGGAGTTGTTGCATAATTTGTTTCTGTGGTAGAATGAAAAATACATTTGCTCTTTAGCCCCAGTTCCTGGCACACAGCTCCTAAAACCATTGGGATTTCCTGAGTGATGGGAGCATCTTTTCTTATTCATAACTAAACCCTGACAGCCTTACTGGAGTCGGTGCTAAAAAGGTGACTCAGGTGGGTCCCTGGCAATCTTCAGGATGGGGGCTGGTAGCCAGAGGAACCAAAAAATGTGATTACAGGATTGGAACTTTCAGCCACACCTCCACCCACCCCCAACCTGCTGGGAGGGGGAAGGACTGGAGGCTGAGTTCAATCACCAACAATGATACCTAGGTAGTGAAGCCTCCGTAAAAACCCCGAGCAGTGGGGGATGGAGAGCTTCTGGGCTGGTCCACACATGGAGATGCTGGGAGGGAGGCATATCTGGAGAGGGCATAGATGCTTCCCCCGCCCCATGCATTGTTTCCATTCAGCTGTTCCTGAGTCATGGCCTTTAAAATAAATCAGTAAGTAAATCAGTAAGCAAATCAGCTAGTAAGTAAAACACGTTCCTGAGTTCTTCGAGTTGTTCTAGTGAATTCCTGAGCCCGAGGTGGGGCACTAATGGGAAACTCTGAATCTGTAGTCAGCTGGCCAGAAATGTGGGCACCGGGGCACCCCATTTGTGGTTGGTAACTGAAGTGGTGGCTATCTGCGGGGCTGAGCCCTTAGCCCTGGGTTAGCGTCAGGATGGTGTCAGGACTGAACTGAAGTGTTGGACATCCAATTGCTATTGGATAACTTGTTGGTGGGAGAAACAAAAATCTATCTTATTTGGTGTCAGAAAAGATTACCATCTCCCTACCCCCTAAACAACACAGAGGTTCCTTAGCCCATCCTCCTGTGGAGGAAGAAGGTAATCATGAATAACTGTACTGAAGTGAAAGAATATATGAAATAATTTGGAAGTCTTCCTTTCATACCAATCTGAGTTTGGAACTTAACATTTTTATAAAATATCTTGTGTCATGTTATTATTCACTCTCGGCTTTTCTTACCTCCACTCTTCCCTGAGGGTGAAACCAGCCGCTGAGGACCTATCCCTTATAGTACCAATTCTCCCCCTTCCCTAAAATTTCCTCTATTTTTCCAGACTTGGCTTTTCTTTCAGGTAAGTCCTTCACTTATCTGAGTCATTCTCTGGTTTCCTGACCACGGAATGCTGAGGATCAGCTCATCTCTTCAAGGGCTCTTTCTGATTAATAATATTTACCCGTCGCTCCAGGTGCTTTAAGAAAGTACAAGTGATTTTCAAATGCCGCCCTCCCCTGACAAAGAAACGGGCTCTTCTTCAAATGCAGAGCTGCTAGGTGGCTCGTTCCCAGCAAGGCAGCATTTTTAGGAAGTGTCTCATCGGGTATGTAATGCCTGGTAGGTAGAAATTGGTCCATGTCAAACGCATGTTTAGGGTAACACATTTTATCTTCTAAATGTAGCAAATGACAGATTAGAAAATGTACAAATGGGAGAATGGAATTTATTCTAGATGGAGACCAACTGCCGCAAAGCCCCACCAGCTTTCTTCAGTGATTCTCTTCCCCACTCTCTTCAAACATAAACAAAGTAAATCAATCACCTGGGTTTAGGTTACAACCTACACAAAGGGAAGATACTAGAAGTGGTTATCATCTAGATTTCCAGCCTCCCAGCTGCTGCTTATTGCGTATACTAATGTTCTTTTGATGTCTCATGCCCATGGGGAAAATGTATACACACACCAGTTATATACTTAAAAATGATTATGGCCACAATAGTTGATGAATGTCCGTGCATGATTTGTTTTACATAAGCTATCTATTTGTCAAATAGAGTTGAATTTCATATTTGTATTTTTACCTAGGCATTTGACCTGTTTGAACCGTGGTATCTGATACACTCTGCACACTAGTTAGCGGACTGCCTTGTATCCTTCACCATGCCCAGGTAGTGGTCAGCTGCTGCTAGAGCGAGCCTCCACCACATGCCGCCCAAGGAACCCAACACGGTGTCAGGGGACGGCTTAAACACGAGGGACTATTTGTCTCAATACATGTCAAATATTAACAATGTCTGTGTTTTCCAAAGTTCCGTTCTCTAAAACATCTTCTCTAAAAGATAAAAGGCTTCAATAAAATCAAACTGCGAAACATCTTTTTGAAATAATAAAGTAACAAAGTAATAAAATGACAAAAAGTCTACAGTTTTCTCAAAAACAAAATCCTAGCACTATTTTTTTGGAAGAAGAGGGAAAATTTATAGAAAAATTGGCAACACAAAGAGAAAGCAAAACTCTCATGCTTGTGTGTTTAGGCTTCGTGAAAATGAAAGGTCTCACAAAAACGACAAGGGTATTTATGGGAACTTAAAAGGAATAAAAATGACAACTTAAAAAGCTTTGTACCTACACTTAATTCTTCTATTACAGCCTACAGTTTCAATTCTTCTTAGACCTTAGATTTTTAGAAGGATACATCTCTAGACTGAACTGTAAGAGGGTCAGTATCGGGCGGTTATATTGTTAGACATGGCAAAACCTCAGATACGTAAATTAAGAACTAGATCAGTTCTCTAGACTCTAAGCTTCCTGAAGGCGGGGCCTCATCTTGGTGTTTCTGGTGTCTTACGAAAGGTCTCATCTGTAGTAGAGACGTTGGCATAAAAGTTGGCACGCACCGAGCTCTTACTATGTGCCAGAGAAGATGCTAAGTATTTAGCAAGCATATCTTCTTCAACTTTATAACAGCTCTAGAGTTTAATGTTATTTTATATCCTTATTTTCTGGTAAAGGATTTGAGTATCTTGCTCCACATGCATAACCAGAAGCAACATAGATGGTTTGTGACTGGAGGACAAATAATATAAACTATTGTTATATCGCCCCACCGCATACATCCTACATGAAGAAATGAACCAACAAAGAATAGATTGTCTTCCCCCATCAGTACCCATTGTTTTCAGAGTGAGGTTTCCAGAGCCCTATAAGGGAATGAAATGAAGCTCACAGCTGAGCCATTTTCTCTTGTGGGAGATATAATAGAGCTTATATCTGTTATGTTAACACAAAGGTTAATTTTGGTTTTAGAGCAAGGTGCTAATACACAGACAATCTGGTGGGGGGGGGGGAATCCTGACTTGTATACATTTCCATGACATAAATATTCTCTCCATGGCTGATTTCAAACGGACAACGTGATCTCACCGACTGGCGTGTGACATGCAGAGCCCAGTGCAACTAGCTCTCCCAAGCCCGTAACCACCACCGCGGAATTTCTATTCTCCTTCAAACCCCTCTGATTCTTTCCCTCCAGTTAGTCTGCTCTCTTCTTTACCCTCCCATTTTAAACTTTTTGTCATACCTGTTCCTTTCAACGTGAAGCACCCAAATCTTTTTGTAAATTAACCTGGGGTTTAACTAATCAAATAAATCATTAATTAAAGAAAGTAAACATGAAAGAAAAGGTATCTCCTACTGGATTTTTCAGTGAAACGCATAAAACCTAGCATACCACCAAAAATACAGCAGAACAACCCTTTCGAGGAGTTCACTTGGTTATTGAACGGGGAAGAGGGGCAAATGAAAACTCCTTGGTAAATATCTTCCCTCCCAGAAGGTTGCTCAGATAAGAAAGTCACTCTGCAAATTCCAATGTGGTATTTGCATTGAAATGATAGCTACTACAACGGAGACATAAGAGCCATTCTTAAATGCCATTGATCCATCATGTAAGATTTTGGAAGGGAATGTGATTTGGAGGTAGAGAATATGTAGCCCTACATTTTCATCAGATAAGGAATGCATTTAAATTATGTAGGAAGTATTATTATCTCGCTGCCTACCATCCAAAGAACTTCTGGACTTCAGAAAATTGCAGGCATGGAAAGGCACGTTTATGCTTATATTTAGCATCAGGCTCGCCACATAGTTTTGATAAAGATCTGTCTATATCTCTTTAGGAGGTTTAGATGGTATATGTTACCAGTGGCTTACTAATGAATGATTTGCAAGACTTGAAGTAATCCGAATTTTTATTTTAGAGTTGACACATACATATTTGGCCATGGTAGGGATATTACTTTCTTTTCAGTTAAAAATATATATGTGGTGTTTTTATACTCTAAAGTTAAACATAAGTAATGTCTTTAGAAAACAAAGAAAAGGTGTCGTGGAAACAAATCAACCCCAACTCTTGTGTGTTCTCTAATAATCCCGATGGCAAGTCACAAGGATATTCTCTCCCCATCCAAAACAAACTCCATGTAAAAATGCACTTCCAAGATTTGAATATGCATTCTTAATATTGGCAAACAGTTGTGAAGATTACCGCAGAGCAATATTTATACATATTTATATAAATAAGTTACTGAATTTTGATTCAGATTTGGATATCTGATTAGAGACTAATGAAGAATATAAGATCTCTCAAGGAGTATGTAAGAATATGCACATCATTAAAAATACATGTATCCTCCAAATTAGACAATGCCACAGGATAAAGGAAATATTTGTTTATGTTTGGGGAGTTTCAATTTTTGCTTTTCTCACTCTTTTAAGGATTTCCTTCTTAGGATTATTCTTAAAGTACAATTAACTTTAAAAGTTATTAAATTGACATCTTGTTGAAAAACAAATTAATTCCTTTGGAACAAGTGAGACAACTTAGAAAATGCATTGACTTTTTCAAACCCACCTCCCTTCCCCAAATTTATCTTGCTTGATGGGTAAGAAAAAGGAGGTGTCCTTCTATTGTCTTGCAGCTTGGAAATATCTTTCTTAGGATGACTGAGCCTATAATAAAGGAAAATAATTTTTCCCATTGTATTAATAAAAGTTTTATGAGCATAAGGACTATTTACTTTTATAAGAATAAGAGTAAATTTTTAATGGAATTATTTGGAATATTAAATTTTTGTATTAAAAACAAATGAAGTAAAATGACTCACAGGATTTCATTTCCCATCTTGACAGCTAAAATCTGTGTGGCATAAAGTCTGACCATTTTGTTTTAAACTTAAAACCCCAATATATAAAACATGTTTCCTTGATAATTTCATCTGATTTATACTTTTGTAGTTTGAAAAATACTTTTGTTTCTCCTGTCAGAAAATGGAACAAAATTGTTTTGAATGAATTTGACCTCTGGCTTTTAGAAAGTTTGTTTTTGAAGAGGTGTGGCTAATATGGTGGCCATGCAGCTAAAGGCAGCATCTTCACATCACTAGACAGAAATACAACCTTTGTATACCGGAGTCTCCTGGTCCTGTTTCCCTGCTCTGTGTTATGATGTATTTCCTATTGTTACTCCAAAGAATAATTCAAATGGACTTATATGAGAACAAACATTAAACAATTAAGGAAGATTATTGCTTTGAAAAAGAAACCTTGAAAAAAAAAGAAAAACCCAACAGTTTAGACCACCAAGAAGCACTAATAAATTTAAGAAAATATGAGGTTTCCTCTATGTGACTTCTCTTGAGAAGTTATGTAATAGATGGCTGGAACTTCAAGGTCATATAAAAATTATGGTACTTTTAAAATTATTTTCTGAGTAGAGTTTGTGTTTACATGATTTATATGTCAGTTAAACTTGCAATTTACCAAAAGAGCAAAATCAAATTCTTAGACTCTTTGATATTTTCATTAACCGCTATTTTACAAAATGATCAAATGCAAAATTTTAGGAACATTAAAAGACTAAAAATGATCAATCCATTCTTACATTTAAAAAATTCATTCTAATGCCAAAATATCATTCGTTACAAATCAACATTTAGAAAACAAATGTTTGCCATGCCTCAGATATCCAACTTCAGCAACTCCATTTGATGTTTGGTATATTACATACTTATACAAATTCTCAATAAAAACAATTAATATGTACTTCTTAAAGTGCATTTTTAATGTTAAATTATGTAACATTTAAAATATAAAGTTTTGCAGTTTCATGTTTTCTATAATCAGGAAACTACGCTATTATTCCATTAAGGTGAAATAAGTGTGGGAAGTTACATATTGCAGGTAACCGAAAAATCTGAAGTCCGTATTAGAGATAAGAAAGTAATTATAAAATCAGAGTAGGATTTATGAAGAAAGACCAAAGGAGGAGGCTTGGATTTCTTAAGCTTGAAGAAAATGTGAGTACAATTTAACTTGCTTTAGATACATGAAGGTTTATTTTAAGGAGGACAGTGTCTGGCTACTCGCCTTTTCCATGGGAGATTTACCAGTAGGTACTTTCAATGCAAAGGAGGCTGTGTTCCCTAGAATTCTTAATGTGATGGAGATATACTTTACATATCTAGGAATAATAGAATTTTGGACCAAAAGTCAGAACTTAGGGGAATTTCTGTTATTCAAATTGCAGGAGATTCTGTTCTTAGTTAACCGAGGGAAGAGACAAACAGTGACAGACCAGTTTCCTAATACGTTCATCCTTTAACATATAGAGCAATTTGGACAAACTGATGGCACCTTAATGCTGCCTATCTTCATTTGCAGACTCACCACACAGACACCAGTTCCTGGCTCTACCCCAGGGCAAACGACGCGTTTATGAAGGTTCCGGCCTCCTGAACACCAGGCCCACTCTCTCCAACATGGGCAATGTCATCGCCACACACCCTCACCTGCGGCACAGCCCTCGGCTTGGACCCCAGCCCTCCACTCAGTCACCGGCGGCAGCGGTGGTAAGCCAGTTGCTTCTGGTCATTGTGCTTCAATTCCTATTCATTCACATTTGAGGTTATGGACTCAGGGGTGTGGGTTGCCTAGAGTTGCAACTCGGCTCCTCTACCTGTTTGCTGTTTGACAGGGGAAGGTTACTTAGCCTCTCTGTGTCTCAGTTTTATCACCTTCAAAATGGGGAGGGGGGTCATTTCTTACCCCATAGGCTGTTGTGAAGCAGTTAACAGACAGAGTGTCGAGTGGGCCCGGACGCACTGCTGCTGCTCGATAGGAGTCAGCCATTGTTCCTGCACGCCGTGGCCGGGCCACTGTATTCTGGTTGGGGTAAGAGACTTTGAACAAGTAGGCCTGCAGGTGAATACACACATTTTGAAGAGGACGATAAAAGGGAAGAAGAGGGTATTGTGGGAAAGCAGGCAGGGGAGTCTGGTGTAGATCATGGCGTCAGGGAAGGCCTCCCTGAGGATGTGCATGCAAGCTGAGACTTCCAGTGGCCGGAGAGGGAGATGGAAGAAAATTCCAAGGGAAGAAAGAATAGTGTCTCCCAGAGAAACACGTCCCTGAGTGTGATTCTTTGGGAAGAGGGGAATGTCAGGGCAGAGGACCAGAGCTGGCACACTGACTGGGGAGTTTTCTCTGAGGGCACATGTCCACAGAGTGGAGCAGGCTTGGGTTCCACACCCCAGGGCTGGGCTGGACTCCTTGCTTTCTGAGCTACAGGCTCTTTGACTCTGTGGGTAACTTAGCACTTTTGAGTTTCTGGTTTTTCTTTCTTATTGTAAATGAATTTTAACTTCTATTTCACAGCATTTCTTTTTAAATGAAAAATACACAAAATAAAAATTTTAAATTACTAGCACTCAGCGGGTAGTATTTAGCTGTTCACTTCCCAGCTCTTTTCTTCCTTGTGGGGGTGGGCTTGCAGTTGATGCACAGGGCAGTGGGCAGTAGGGGTGTGGCCCTTAAACGTCAGGGAGAACAGAGTTTAAGAGTATATGCAGGGATCAATAATCGTTTATTCGTCTATTGATTGTTCTGTCAGACCTTTGACCCCAAACCAAGGTGCCTCCCTTAAAATGTATAAGGTCAGCGCTAAAAGAAATGATGATTCAATTTTTCCTCCTGAGCACTTACAACTTTTTCACTTTGATAGGAAAACCTTTTTTTTCCCATTTTGATGGTATCAAGTGGAGAACTATAGTTGGCCGAGGTGTTTGATTTTTTCCCTTGTTTGAGGGCACCTGTGGCAAAGCGACTCTGGGGTGAGAGCCCTGGCGCGGCCACCACTGGGACACTTCATTCTCCGTGTGAGATGCTATCAGCAAAGCTGCTTGTGTTACTCTGTATTTTTAATATTTGAAATCAAAGGATCCAAGTAAAAAGGGCCTTTTATAGATAAAATCTAAATTTGCGCAGACATATTTAATTATGTAAATAAAGATCCTTATGCTTATGAGTATAAGCAATATAAACACAAATACGTTAGCAAAAACTACATAAATATTTCAAGAATCATCATATGGTTAACACAGCGAATTTCTACAAGCAGCAATTCATCAGCCTAATCATGAGATACACGAACCCATCAGCAATCTCAAAACACTGCCTTGTTCTGCTCTCTCTTAAATAATTTAGACACACAGCACCCTGTCTTTCATGTCACGCATGCTTGGTTAGTGTAGGGAATCGGGACATATAAAATCACCTATCAAAATGAATATGCACAATATAAAACTTTTAAAAGATTTTTTTCTTACACTCATAACCAAAATGTAAGCCTACATCAAAGTGAATATTAAACATCCAGGAATCTGGGAACCCATGTTTTCTATGATTTAAAAAGTTATTTTTTTTAATTGGAAAATTGGCAATCTTCCCATCGTGTGATAGACAGCAGACCATCACAGAGACAAGGAGATATTATTTCGTGTGATACCATGCATCATTCCAGAACAGTCGAGAGCAGGAAGGCGACTGAGGTGGGACTGCCCTGTCTAATGCTGGGCACCCATTGCTGTTGAGCTGGTCAAACACAGATAAAGCTAAGTTTTCTCTGAATCAGTGCATTTCCTGTTATAAATCTAAATGAAGGTAAGGGAACCGTGGACAAGATGAGGGACAGCTTGGTCTTCTTCCTTGGCCAGGAGAGTTTCTGGTTTCTACTGGATGTGTGCGATGGTAAGAGCCTTCCCCCACTTCCTTCACACAGGTTTGTAAAAGACAGATGCCATCACTTTATCTTGCCTCCCGAAAACCAAACCAAACTTTCTGACTCTCATCACTTAAGCAGTAAGTCCACGTGATCTAACAGGGAACACTGACCCCTGTCACAGGATGGCCCTAGCCTCTCCTTCCAGCCTCAGCTCCGCCATTCTGGCTCCTGCTCTGCCACAGTCAAGTTCGATGCTCCCTGAGCTTCACATCCTGATGCCTTTAACCTTGGTGGTTCCCTCCGAATCCCCATCTCCATAGTTGCTCTGGAAGGACTGCCCTGCTGTCTTCTCTGACTTGAGTTCGGCACGCCCTCTCTTGACTCCGCGACACTGTGCACACCACCATGTCATTTTGAGACGACTGATCTCAAAGACATTTGAAGACTGGTTGATCATCCCTACCAGTCTTCCTACCCTGCAAAGAAGAGATCTGGAGTAGAAATCAAGTCCATTATCCTTTGACTGTATCCCACCACTTAGTCCAATGGCTGCACCTACTAGGCACTCACATATTTGTCGAGTGTATAAATAAAAGACAGTAAGACTGTTAGCTCCATCTCATCTATTATGTACATCTTTACCCCACACTCTTTTAAGGCTCAATTTTTATCAGCGAAGTCACTGAAAAGAATTAATTTAGAAAAGGTACTAGGGTAAAGCTTCAGTAGAAATAGAATGTTAATGACTTCCCCTTGGCATTAGTAGAACCAAGGAGCATATTGCTAAAATTTACAATAAGCATTATGAGAAGGCTTCCTCTGATAGCAGCAAGTGGATGGTCTATAAAATATTAGTCTGAGATTGTTTTTCGAGTTGTAGACTAATTCAAGCAGTAGTTCAGACAAAAATAAAAGGTAATTATTTCCCATTGTGAGTTTTAAGAAAATTTGTGCTTTACCACCATGCTGTTTTCCATGATCAAAGTGTAAACACTAGACATAATATTGTAATCTTAGAACTACTTCCTAGGATTCCCGTTACTAGAAAATACCAGCTAGAATATTAAGGGATAACACTAGACAATTTTTTTCTTTATAACTATTTGTTTAGAGCTTCAGAGCAAAAACACTAATAAAAGTCAGTCATCATTATGATGTCATTTTCATAATTTCCTTAGAAATAAACTAGCAAGTACAAAAAATATTTATAATGTACGACATCATCTATGTGCCTTTCCATTGCTTAAATGTCGGGTTATATTTAGTGAGGCTTCCTGTTTGTTATAAAGAACACTTTCTGGGTGAAATAAAATACATTAATAAAAGCGCTCTGAAGTCAAATTATCTTTATAAATCACAAGTAAATGTGCAGATGTAGCTTAAACACTATGGACTAAGACAAATGTATGACCTAATCCAGCAACTTATGAAAAGATTGTTTTCATTTCTGCAATCCAAACTCTTTGGAAAGATTTATCTGTCACTGAAACGGTCTCAGTATCCAAAACCAGCCCCCAAATGATATTTGCCTACTGGCATGACATGCACCCTGGACGGCATTTATAAGACACCAACTGGTTGGAGAAATGAGTGCTCTGATGACATTTACAGCGATAGTTTTTGGTGCTCCCACTCAAAACCCAGAGAACTTCCATGGCGATTGCCAACATCCAACGTATAAGTCATTACAACTTACGCAGAATAGGAGACACAGGAGAACTGAGTTTTGTGTAGTGAGAATGAATTCTCAACCCTTCCACTCTTGCATGTAACTTCTTAGATGATGTGTTTCCTCATTTGTCCCATTCTGTAACTGTTTCATCTGGCAGAGTTAATTAACATCTACCAGTTTATGAGTTCTTTGACACTTAACACGCTCCAGTGGCAGGTGTCTTTTGGAGTATGAAATGGACTTGGGAAAACAAAAGAACAAAAGAGCCCTGGGTTTCTTCAAATACATTAGAAGGCTATAACCCTTCTCCCTAAGTTCTAATATTTAGACTCTCAATTTATTTCAGTAGAAAATCAAACTTTCCACCCACCCAGGAAAGGCAAAGGCTTACCTCACCACATGAGCCTTTTCCCCAAGACTTTCGTGAATAATGTATTTCCACCTGTTGGCTGCCCGGGACACTGTCAACCAGCCTCAAACTGGGGCTCTTCTAGCAAGCCACACATAACTTCCTTGATAGTTTGTGTCGCTCAAGGCCAAAGCCAAGTGTAGTTTCTTTTTCAGCTTCAACAAACTCTTCCGTAGTTGACCCATACCTGGAACCAGAGGCTGACGGGAGCAGGAGCATGACCCGGGTCTGTGTTAGTTTATTATGTAATGCTTGTAGGAGACAGCAGAGTTGGGAATCAGTGCTGATTCTGGAGCAAATCATCTTCAAATGTTCACAGGTTGGATTGTGGATGGTTGTTGGATGGATTTTGCATGGTTACTAGAGTCAGACAGACATGAATTTGAATCCTAGTTACGAGATTGGGGAGACTACTAAGTTTTCTAAACATGAATGTTCTCCTATAAGTTAGGAATAATAATAGCCAGGTTAGAGGACTGTTGCAGGGATTAAGCTGGGTATGTCTTGTAAAGTCTCTGGAATTAGTAGAACTTGGCAAAGGTACATGGCCTTCCTGAAGTTAAAAAGTGTATGCAAATACAGTATAAAGTATCACACTTAGCTTTAGCTTTGATAATGCTGAAATGACCTATAGACCAATAGCAAAAATATTCCAAAAGATATTTGGCACCTGGAACACCTAAAGCACTCACTAGACCCGATGACCTTTCTGGCTCTTGGTGGGAAGACGATGCAATTGATGGTGGGAGGAAGGGAGACGCCGAAGCACCAGCGTGACCTAGGGCAGCTCCACGTAGGCAGAACCCAAACACTGCACGGGGCTGGCTTCTCCTTCCCCACGTAAGGCTCAATGACTTTTGAGCCTGCCTAATAAACTTTCTTAGTTCCTCCTTCTAGGAGGCTGAAATAGCCTCTGTGAAGTTGGTAGAAATTAAGCAGGAATGCGGCATTAAGTTTTATACTAGTATATGATTAATGCATTGTCTAAACTGAAGGGATGGACAAGACTGGCTGTGTAAGAGATGGATTTGCCAGGTAGTACATTCAGTCCTGTGATTTGTTTGACCAGCCCCATTGTGGGGCTGTCCTTCACACTGAGGGACGGTCCTTCTCCTCCTCCCCAAAACACTCCACTTATATGAAAGCAATGTTTATTGCACTGTAGCCTTCTCGGGCAGGATACATAAAGAGAATGGTATCAGGATATCGAAGGAGTTATTGCATGGGTGCCTGATGCCTAGACAATCACACATAAGTAGGGTTACCCCGTTACTCAGCAATAACCAACGAGTGGTATGAGGACCGGCTGAAGAGAACAATTACGTAAAGTGGAAAAGCTGTGGTATATTACCACAGAATAAATCACCCTTGTCTTTGATTATAAAACAAACCTTGATCGTTTATGTTAAACCGCTCTGTCAGGGAGCCTAAGAGATATAGAGCAACGGGAGGAAATCCAGTCCAACATCTTTGTTTTCAGTATTTACGGGTTCACACATATTCTGAGAAACTCTGGTCCCGTGTAGCTCTGACAACTGCACAGGTGGCTTTGCGGCGAATGCTGTGGCCTTATGGGGAGCCAGACTTCTCTCTGCAACTTCACTCCTTGGTCCCCTTCTTTCTGCGCAGAGGCCTTCATGTCTTCAATAGTCTTTAATAGCCTTTTAATAGTCTGCATGAAGTCTATAACTCAGTAGTCCAAGTTGTTATCAGAAACTTTTAAGTACAATTTAACTTGGATAAGGAGAGAGCAAACGTCTTCCCAAAAATTCCTTTTAGGAACACTTCCTATTTTTCCTTGGTTTTCAGTATTTCACATGCATCTGGAATCTCCCTTTTCTTCCCCATCCTAACTCCAACAGAATCTTTAATCCTTAGATACACTCCTCTTTCGAGAGATACTGACTTAGGGTACTCAGGATCGCAGGAAACAAAATATTGTATTTTAACCAGCCTTTTTTTCCTTGAACAAATCTTATTCTGTTCCTACTGATTTTTCCCCCTAACTTTGCAACATTTCCCCAAAGACTGCTTCTCACTAATTTCCTGGCTCTTAAAAAATTCCCTTTCTTTAAGTTTCGTGTCATAATAATACTTCCTAGGGCCTCCAGGGAGGATACTGACCTTAATTATATTATGGCCACTGTAATTTGGTGGGTCAGCCACACTTACTTCCTTAACCAATTCCTATGCTACTCAAGGCGAAACCAAGAGTAACCTCTCTTTATGCTTAAGCAACCAGCTGTTCCAAGAAAGTGTTGTTTATAGTATTGAGAAACTGTTCCTCCAAGCCACAGCCCAGTGCAATGTTCAGTTGGCAAAAAGAAGGTTGTGTGTTGTTCAGCAGGGAAATCTGTCTCATTCGACCACCCAGGAGGGCAGCAAAAATAAGTCACCTAGTAAAGGTGGTCTTTTATACAAAGGTCAGACAGAACTTTACTGGAAACTTTGGGTGGACTGGAAAGTCCTGGCTTAATATAGTGAACTGCATAATTTAACATGTGCTCAAGTTTTACTGTATAAGCGAAGCTTACTGAAAGATCGATGCATGCTCAGCTCTGCTTTCTTCTTTTAAAAAGCAGTGATTATTAAACAGGAAGAAAAAGGAAACTAGATGGCTTGTGGAAGACATGGCTTCCTAATCCCGATACAACCCTTCATCAGCTCCCTTCTTCCTTCTGCTTTTCTCCCCCTTCTTCTCGTGGCAATTGTCTATGGTGACAGCCACCTGCTGTTCCCGGTGACTGAAAGGTAGAGAAGGCACGGAGAAGGTATGGAAGGAGGAAGCAAGAGGAAGTGGCCGGGTCATCCTGTTGCTTTTCACAGACACAAAATAACTAAGTGCAAGTTAACTGGCATTCCCTCAACTTTTAAAACATTTTTGCTTTTGGTAATATCGTTGCCATCATCAAGGTCATTGTTGTGTCTACTGTACAGTAAATATTTAATGATCAGATATGGTATAGTTAAGGATACTCTGTAATTTTAAAATGTGTGACACTTAGGCTGACCATGTAGCCTACTCTTCCTGGATACACTTCTGGCCTGTGTTCTAGTAAAACAATTACAAGCCTCTCTTTACTCTCAGAAGTACTCCAGTTTGGATGATAAATTAAAAGGTCACCCTTACTTTAATACATATTTCAACTCTTGAGCATGGGCAAAGGAGGAAAATTCAAAAAGTATGTTTTTAGATGAAAATATCAGCTCTGCACAGTCAGTGGTGCCAAAGGCTAGAGTGCAGGTAGGTGACATCAGTATGGTCCCTGTCCTCCAGGAACGTGTGGCAGACAGTGGCAGTGGCAGCTGTTAGGGATGCAAAGGATGTAAGTCACAAAGAGCAGGCTTGGGCTACTGCATATAGTGCAGAAGGAGGCAGTTATACACTCAGGGGTGCACTTAGTGGTGGGGAGCAGCGGTATATTCAGGGGGTCAAGACAATGGGGGCTGGGATTCAAGATGTGTACGCATAAAACCCCAGGTATGCCAATCACTGGTAGAAATCCCCCATAAGTCATTTAGAGTAGAAAATTGCAGAATACAATCAAAAGCACCTCTACCACTTTCTTCTCACTAGTCACATATACTGAACTCTCAACAATGGTTCTTTGTAATGATGTCCTACAAAATTCAAAGCCCTAGGCAATACAAACCATAAATCAATTAGCATACTTTTTGATAGAAAATGTACATTTAGAGAAATATACCAAGTTTTCAAGATATTTCTAATCTGTTCAGATATCACTGTGTAAATGGTAGTCTAGTGTCTTCAAGGATTTAAAGCAACATAACTTTTCAGGGAGGAGTGTTCTGAGAATAACTAATCTGACATAAGCCAAATTTTTCTTAAAGGGCCAGACAGAGAATATTTAAGGATTTGCAGGCCATAGAGTCTCTTTATGGCAACCTCTCAACTCCTCTGTTGTAGCTCAAAAGTAGCCATAGATAATATGTAAACAAATGGTGTAGCTGTGTTCTAATAAAACTTTATTTATAAAAATAGGCAGTGGGCCAGATTCTGTCTATAGTTTGCCAATCCTTAATTTAAGTCATTACTACATAGTATATATATATTTTTAAGAAGTTTTTATTTATTTTTAGAGAGAGGGGAAGGGAGGGAGACAGAGAGGGAGAGAAACAGCAATGTATGGTTGCATCTCACATGGCCCTCACGGGGACCTGGCCCGCAACCCAGGCATGTGTCCTGACGGGGAATCGAACCGGGACCCTCTGGTTCCCAGCCCGCGCTCAATCCACTGAGCTACACCAGCCAGGGCTACATAGTATATTTTAAGTATACTTTACTCTGGCCCACAAGATATATAATATCCACATATGTGGTATAATTTATTGCAAGGTTTAAATTAAGTTATTTAATTATAATCTTAAATTTAATTTCCAAGAACCAGCTATTGTAACCACAGTGATTTTTTGTTAATTATTTAACATTACTAAAACAAAAAGAAAATTATATAATTTGTGCCATTTTTTTAACTACAGGTCAACTTTTATATTCATAAACTCCTCATAAGTATCCCACACTTACTCTTAATTTCTAAAAAAAAAATGAAGAATAAAGTGAATAGCATTTGCTCTGGTCATTACCCCAAGTGCGGATGAAGATTGAGAAAATATTTTATCTTTGTTCAAGCTGATCCAAGATTCTTTATTTTAAAATGAAAATGAGGAACATCAATCAGATTGCAGATCAATAGTCTAAGCAAATTAATAAGGTTTAAACATTCTTAACTAAGACCATAAAAAATCCTATGATCCAACAGCAGAGGTTGATTCTGGAAGGTACCGTTTTCATGTGGGCCAGATTACAAAACTGGAGATTTGTTTTCAGTGTCCAGACTCTCTCAGGTCCTGCCTTTCCTTCTCTGCTTGAAGTGATCTATTTCTACCCTTCTGAACGCAAACATCCTCAAGGTTTCTCCCCGTCAAAGCCCACCCTTGAGAAAAGAGCTGAAATTTGTGCTCACTAAACTGAAAAGCCTGGTAAGGAAAAGGGTCAGCTTTCTCTGGGGCTTTTGCATTTTAACAGAGGCCAAGCTATAAAAATTGGGATTGATGATCTTTCAAGAGTATATTTCATACATCCTTGCTTTTGTAAATACAATTTTAACTTTTTCTTAATATCTTAGTATGCTACTTTAAAAAAGTGATCTCATCTGTATTTTGCTTTGCACATATTTTTTCCCCTGCAAATAACTATCAACAAACAACACTAATGTTCCCGTTTCATATCTCTCTTCCCAGAGAAATCTCATCTAATTGAAATATCATTGAGAAGTGGAAGCAATTCTCTTTTTTAACTTTGACGTTTGGGGATGTTTTTATTTCTTTTTAAATTTATTTTAAAACTTTTTTTTTTAAGATTTTATGTATTTATTTTCAGAGAGAGGAGAAGGGAGGGAGAAAGAGCAATGTATGGTTGCCTCTCACATGGTCCTCACTGGGGACCTGGCCCGCAACCCAGGCATGTGCCCCAACTGGGAATCGAACCAGGACCCTCTGGTTCCCAGCCTGCGCTCAATCCACTGAACTACACCAGCCGGGCTTAAATTTATTTTTTAACGGAATTTATTGGGGTGACATTGGTTAATAAGATTATGCAGGTTCCAGGTAAACAATTCTACAATACATCACCTGTAATATTGTATTGTGTGGTCGCCACCCCAAGTCAAGTGGGGTTGTTTTGAAAGAAATGAAAGTCACACAAGGTGAATGGGTTGGCAACAGGTAGTGCCACACAGGCCTTCCCTTTGTGTCCATGGAAAAACATGGCATCTGCTTGGATTCAGAGCATCTGAACAACCGACAGACGGTGTCACCCCAGCGTGAATCCATTCGTTGCACTGTCTAGCGTACGAAGTCCTCACCCTGCTATCAGTTTCCACTTCTCAGTAAATCAGTCTTCAGAGCCCCCTCTCTGTCCTCCATGTTTCTAATCCACTGTTCACCGTCACTCAGAAACATGAACATTCTGGGAAAGCCTATAGTGAAACAGCAGACTTGTTAAATAAGGACATTTCCTTCACGTATAATTCAATGTCAGTATGGCTCTGTGTGCCGAACTGACCTCAGACAAATTACTGCGCCTCTGCAGGCTTTAATTTCCTCAACTGTAGAACGATTCCAGAGGTCCCCTTCAAACTTCTAAAAGTTTTATGATTCTGTAACTAAAGCACTTAGTGACAGCTATTTTCTTTGAAGCTTGCGAGCCATTTTTGCTTGATTTCGCTTTCCCAGCCCTGTCCCGGAAAGTTAGTGTTGAACTGACTGCCACACAAATGAGACGCTGAAGTCCAGCACTGTGACTGAGCCGTCTGCAATCTCTTCGAGGCAACGTTGAACCCCCAACAGCTTTCTTACAAATAGGTTTAGTGGAAAGTTATTTGTCTGAAAAACTAGACCTGAACTGCTGGGAAGCAGTTTATAGTCTTTATTTATTCCACACGGTCTGAATATTCAGATGTTTTTCTGCTGATATATTAATACTACTAATAATATTACAAGCTGCTACCCCCGACCCCACCAGAGTTGGCAGGTAATACATTGTATGTGAACCAGACTGACTTAGTATAAATCTGAAAAATCACTGAATTCTGAAACTTATCTAGCCTCAAGGGCTTCATCAAAGGATGGCAAGGGATGGTGAATTCAGTACATGTCTAATGATAATCTGAATACCACAGTATTTTAAATTTTGTATCTAAAGATAAAGAGTGTTTGATATTGCTTTCACCAAAACTTCAGGTGCATTCTTTGAAAATTGGTATTTTCCCCATGTACCTTTTCAATGATTATTTAATAAGAATATTCAGTTAATAAGATGTCCCCAGTCCCTGTTACAGATAAATGGTAAGTTGATCCATTTTAGTATTTTTCAGGTTAATCTTGGGAACAATGAGGCAGCCTCATGCCAAATAATTGTACAAGGAAACGGGGAGGTATTTGCCCTGTCTAGAAGGTTACCCTGAGACACTAATCCAAATGTCCTCCTCCCCTCCATCCTTCCCTCTAATACTGTAAATCTCTGAGTGTTTACAGTTAACTCATTGTAATCCATCAACAAATAAAAACAGGATTTCTGGACCTTTTCCAGTTCCTCTGGCTCAGTTAGGAGTCCAGTAAACATTAGCCTGATGAACGAATCACCAGTGACTGAAGGACACCCCTATAGCCACCTCCCTCGTGTTAGCTTTGTGGGTCTAGAAAGTTCAGGGGAACAGTCAGTACGTTCCTACACACAGACCTTTGTATAACCGATGATTCCTCTGAGCCAAATTCCACAGCTCTGTCAGCTTTTCGGTCAAACAGAGAGGAGCTTTATTACCATCTTCTGGTGAACAGTCCTCTGGCTGGATCCCCACCTGGACCTCCCCATCAACTGACAATCAGGTGGCAGAATGAATAGTCTGACAAGGGGCCAGTGTGGTGAAATAAAGCAGAAGGGTCAAATCATTTCAACTTTCTACGTGAACACATTCAACACTGCTTCTAAAACCTACATCAAGTCTAGGTTTTGTTGGTCTGCATGTCTTACAAATGAAAGTAGACATAAGCCAGAAATTAGTATTATGTGCACATTAAGAAAGCACCATCTGCCCTGGTCAGTGGGGCTCTGTTGGTTGGCGTGTTGTCCTGTACACCAAAAGGTTGTGGGTGTGATTCCTGGCCAGGGCACATACCTAGGTTGCAGGTTCGAAACCCGGTCAGGGCGCATGTGAGAGGCAACTCGTCGACGTTTCTCTCCCTCTCTTTCTCCCTCCCCTCCCCTGTCTCTAAAAATAAATAAATAAAATCTTTTTATTTTTTAAAGCAGCATGGGGATGAAGGGAGGCGGGACTGACTGTCGAGAGCCTGGGCTTGGATTTAAAGGAGACTTATTCATCCAATGAGTAGTGATCGTCTGCCGGCAACAGTACTTTGATTTTCCTTTTGGGCATCACCCCCTCTGCACTTGGCCTTCAGTGCTTCAGACTGGGGATTTTCAAGCCCTTTCTTCTCACAGCACACAAAAACCAATTACTAAAATTGTGCGCCACACCAAAACCAATTTTTTTGCCAACTTGACAAAAAAACAGGTATAATTTCGATTCATTCACACCGATGGCTATTGTTGTATGGGCTGTTGGCTATTTTTTTTTTTTTTTGGTAACAATCTAAGGGGAAAGAGGTGAGTGCCCCTGACCAAACAGTCAGGTACTGCGTGTTTGAAAAATTCTCGTGGTGCATTGGCTGAAAAACTCGCTGCTTTAGACCACGCTGATCACGTCCCCTGACTGCAGAGAAGGGCACACAGTTCGGGCTGATCATGGTAGCACATGATTGGAGCCCAGGGGTGGCACTGGCGCAGTGACTCGGGTTGGAACTCACAGGGAAAAGCCGCTCTTGCTCCTCTAGCTTTGCCGAGATGGTAGGATGTGAGCCTGGCGCGGCTGCAATTTGTGCCACGGGAAGAAACCTGCCCAAAGATGAGGCCACCAAGACAGAAAAGAAGCCCTGGCGGGGGAAAGCAAAGCCAGTGGTTGTTTTCTTTTGCTTTTTGATTAAGCCCATTTGAACTGAGTTTGTTTTTCCTAGGATCTTCTCCCCTTGCTTTCCCTTTTATTCATTTTTCAATTTTTTCGAGACTCAGTTCTTAAGCTGCCTCGCCCTCCAGACCAGGAGAAGCTCCCAGAACCCCTCCCAGGGGAAGTAGGGCAGTCCCAGGAGCCTGAAGAAACCAGCTGGCGCCATGGGAGCCCAACACACTGCTGGGTGCCGGCCATAACTGTTTTCACCATCTGCCATTGGAGGGAACCCAGAATCCCCAGCTGAGTGTGGAGGACCCCTTCTGGGTACAGTCTCTTGCCTCAGGCCACATGTCTAGCCTGATCTCAACCCCCTCATGATGCTTCCTGCATGAAAGGCTCTTCCCTTGGTTTATGCCCTTGAAGGGTCAGTCCCTGTGTGCAGGGCCCCCACCCTTGGATGGAGTCACCTGCTCTTTCCACTGGGTTCTCCCAGACTTTGTGTATACTTAGCTTGGACGATAGCACATACCAGGTCATTTATTCTATTTTCTCTCTCTCATTAGATTTGAGTTTCTCATACTCCTGTAGCTTTTCCTGCCCAGCATGCATTTTTTTCTGGTCGGAGAACTTTGGTTTTCCTGCAGGGCACTGCCATCACAGTCCAGGTCCTGTGGTTTGGGTTGGGTTCCAGACATGGGCCCTGTTCAGTACCTAACACATATCATGAATGAGTCTCCTCGTCCATGTTTGATGGTAATTGAATAGCAAGTCTCCAAACAATGACAATGTGGAACAGGCTGTAGTAGTTAAAGCCATCAAGATACTTTCACACGAAAATTTTGACAAAACCAGATACGCACACCAACGAAAACCACGGAGTCCTATCTCAGCAGTATCGGACATGATGACAAAGAAATGCTTTTGGTAGGATTAAAATAAGCAAACCTCACAGGACAGTTTGGATATCAGTATCTTAATGCAGCATCTACTTCATTCTATCACTTTCAAATGTGTTTCAAAATACTGACACTGACTGCCATTTTTTCAAGTAAAATCTTCCTACAGTTATCAGTGAGTTGTGGCTACATCATGTTTTCCTATGACATTTGCCAGATCCAAAGGTAAACCACCAGGGTGGGGCTAGGGGCAGAAGACACTCCGGGCTGGCCTGGGGGCAGCCCCTGGCTGTGCGCTCTAACGTCGATGTCCTCGGTCAGTGTTTTGCTCCTCATTTCAGGAGTGCTGTCTATTGACAACTCCTTTACCATTGAGTTTCACTCCTGGGTGGCATTTATGCTATATTTAAATCTTACATCTTGTTTATATATGCTCTGGAGCCAGATCCTTCGGTTT
Source organism: Micronycteris hirsuta (assembly GCA_004026765.1). Lineage (NCBI taxonomy): Eukaryota > Metazoa > Chordata > Mammalia > Chiroptera > Phyllostomidae > Micronycteris > Micronycteris hirsuta. The sequence goes on along the minus strand of PVJI01000280.1, from coordinate 28,619 downwards.
ACAGGAAAGAATTTGCTGAACTCTTTCCTTCCCCACTAAAACATTACTGAAGTTACATTAATTGCTTCTATGACTGCTAATTGTTGATCTCCTCAAAGGGTTGCTACCAAATGCAAACCTCTCACTGCTTGGCTTTGCTTATGCTACAATATGAACTATAAATCAAAGAGAGTATGGAAATATTCCACATTTAGTCTATGTACTTATACACCTACACCCTGTCTGATTAAAAATTAGGTGTGTAACTTTTTGAAAGTTTATTAATATTTCATTCAACCACCCAGTATTCTATTCTATATAGATGTATAAATATGTCTATACATATTTTTGAATCATATAATATACTTATAGACAGTAAAATTGAGCAAGGAAATACTCTTCTTTAGGAAGGAATTAAAAATACCAGCCCATGAAATGTCATCCAAAAGTAATGGGAAAAGAAGAAAAATTAGACATTCATGGAACTAAAACAATGGAACTAAAATAGAGACATCTGGGTCTACATACCTAAATCATGCCCTAACTGTTAATGGGAAATTAATGATTGCTTTATATTTTATGTCCTGTGAAAAGCATTATTTTCCAATGTTTTCAGTCTAATATAGTCAAAGAAGGGTATTTTTTCATCCAAAAGCTGAATAAAAATTCCTGATAATTTCCATGTACATTATTGCTCCCAAATAGCACAATAAAAGCTTGCTCATAACAATCACAACAAAAGAATTGACAGGACCTGTTTTCAAAAACCAAATATTTTTTGAAAACTACATTTATTCTGATGGAATATCATCATTCACCTTTAGTGGCTCTTCTAAATTTTCAAGTGCCACAATAAATTCAAATTACCAAAATTACAGGGATTAAATTTTCTACCGTGTTTTCCAAAAGGCACCTAAGACAGTCATAATTCAACTATGAATCTGTTTTTAACTCATTTACATTTCAACTCCTTAAGTGTCTGGTATTTAACATTAAATTGTAGGAACAAAAAGCTTACTGGCATGCTTCACCTAGAAGTTTTAACAACAAATATGTGGTGAACACTGTCTTATGGCTTCAGGAGAGGTCTCTCTTTTAATAGGATATCCACCCACGTGACTCAATGCCTCCCAGAAACTTAGCGTTAGAAAGGCAAAGGTTACAGAAAGTTAAAGGTCATCCCCCCCCGCAGGCACCACAGGCCAGCTTCCTACCGAGTTTCTAGCAGACCTGCTTCCCTAGGGCACATCATAAAAGTAATTTACTGACAACTCACCTTCCCAGAGGTCACTTGGAGCCTCGAGTCTTCTGGAATTCACTTTTAAGAAGCATGATTAAGTGGGGACAACTATTGGCCCTCAAGTATTTATGCTGAGAACAAATGTCTGTCAGAATTAAATTCTTTGTGTGTGGTTGGTTTCAGACTTAAAAAAGATGCGTGACCTGATGAAAAGCACATATATTCTCTTCACCAAATTAAATCTTAGAATGAACATTGGTTAATTGATTTATTAGGTTTTAAAAAAATACTCCAGAAATCCAAATCGCCAAAACAACCTAATAAAATAGAGAATGTATTTATTACCAATTTAGTTAAATCCTTCTCAGTCTCTTCACATCCAGTTTTGCCTCACACTGGAGGGAAAGCGCAACTCACAGTATTTCAAAGAAAAATGAAGATGCCAGTTAAGCCAAGAAAGTCAATGTACTTTAAAAATTTTGCAAGAAAAGCCATTTCCTGATTAAAACAAATCTCCTGCTTTTAGTGTTTCTGATAATTTTGACATGAACTATTTGGCTTAATATTAGGTAGAGATGGTTTTTCCACATTTAAAAAAATGACTAAAGGTTAAAATATGTGTGCACTGGACAAAATTAAAACAGATTACCTGACACCGTGTGTGGGAAATAGCTCGATCTACGCAGTGCGTGGAAACGAAGCTGGGACGTTCGGTGGCAAAGCACACATCTTGGTAATAACAGGGGAGGAGGCATACAATTTCCAGGAACACCCACAATGAAAATTATTCTTTCCAAACAGAGAATTGTTTTGGAATAAGTTAGGTTAATTGGCACCACGGGATTTCTCTCAAGGAAACACAGAGCACTGAAATCCTTACGCGTGCAAGTAAAATGATCAAGCATGAGTGAGCCTCCATCCCTCTTAGTGTTTCACGTCTAGTTCGCTCTGTCCACAGCCGAATTAACTTTTGTAGATTCACATGCAGGTAGAAAAGCAGACAGCTTTTTTTTTTCCCCCAGCTTAATTTACAGCCCGAAAGATTGATTAGCTAAATGAGGTTCAATGGCCAACAACAAAGGGAAAAGAACCTCGCTGAGGGTATATCTGGAAAGTTGTACTTTCGAGAGTGAATTATGGGTACTTTATAAATCAGGTCATTATTGTTACAATTTAAAGAGTTAGAAATTCCCCACAGCAACAGATGCCTACCCTCCCGAGCAGAGGGCCCTAGTTTAGTATTCCATCGTCATTGTAGTCCTCTCTGACTTCAAAATTCCTGGATTTTGGCCTCTTATATGCTAAATCCAAGTATAATTATCTTCAAAAATAATCATCTGACCCTGTCTTTTTCTACTTAAATGTGCATTGCTCCAAGGAGGAACGTGTGTGCACACTTGTCTTTAGCTGCAACTACCATTTTCCCGAATTACCATTTACAGCCGGCACAGAGTGAGCCCTCTTCTTTACGTCACCAAATCGGTGTTCTTCTGTAATGTAAAGCCTTCCACCAGCACCCATGACATGTCCTATGTTGCTACTGTGCTAGGTTTCAAAATTTATCTTTTACAACTATGGGAAAGAAGGCATAAATTCAGTAAACACCACGTGTAAAAATGCTGAAACACTTACTAGGGTCACTTTCTAAGTATTCCTCCAATTACTGACCCACTGAAAATCGGAGTGGATAGGAACCTCAGCTATTATAGATCATCTCACTTCCCAGATGAAACCCTGAGGCTCCAGTGGGCAACGGCCAGCCCAAGAGCACACAACACATTCAGAGCAGAGCTGGTGCAAGGAGTCAGTATTCCACCCGCTATCTGCTTCTTGTCTGGTCCCTCCTAGTCTATTTTTGATGTGGCTCCTATTTACTTGTTTAAAAGTTTGTCAGATCCTGTCACTCTTCTGTTCAAAATCCTCCAATGATTCCCCATTTCACTCAGAGCAAAGGCCAAAGACCCTCTGGCCCCTGACACACACTTTCCACACCCACCAACACACCCAAGCTCAACTCTGCGCTCTCATCAGCTCAGACCCCGGTCCTCTTCCTTCCCTCGGCTCCACACTGTTTCCTCCGCAGCACACCAAGCACTGCCCACTCCAAGGTCATCATATATCTCCCCTTAAAACCCAGTTTGAAAATGTACAACCCTGTTGTCCCTTATCATTCACCAAAACACTGAAGTGTCACGCTGAGTTAGGCTGCTTCTCAAAGTCTAACTGGAGCAATGGAGAGTGCACCTATTTGTCAGGGTTTTGGGTGCCTTGTGGGCTCTGCACTGGGAGAGACTGGCTGGGTGTCTGGGTCTGATCCCAGGCAGCGGGGGAAATCGGATGAAGGCCGAATAAGCAGCTCACTGAGCCCAGGCAACCACGGGTTTCCAACGCCAGCGCCCCACTGACCTCGTGCACTCGTCTTTACCATAATTCTCTTGCACTGCTTTCTATTTTCACAGAATTTTAGAGCTAGAAAGGATTAAGGTATCATTCGTCCTAGACCAAAGATGAGGCTTCAGAGATCCCAGAAAGTTAAGCCGATTGCTCCAAGTCATTCAACAGCGGGTCGAACGGGTGCCCTCAGCTTGGCCATGGGGTGGGCACCATGTCCCTGCCGGGGCCAGTTCTCCAGCGAAGGTGGGCTATTCCAGGGACGTGACACATGAGGATCAAAGGGGTTGACAGGTGATGCTGTCACCAAAAGTTTGACTTAGTAGTACCTCTAATAATTAATTGTTTACGAGGGAAGAAGTTCACCTGGGCAGTCATGCCCAGAGAGTTTTTGGTTGTTTTTCTGTAGAGGTTTTATGTGTATTGATATTTAATCAAAGCCAAAATCTTAAAATATATAACATACATACACACACACACACACACACACAAAGAGACATTATCTTTAGGGTGCAATTAAAAAACTTATGCAATTAAGGAAGTATGCCAACTATTGGGTAACTTTTTTTGGAGCTAGCCACATTACCACGAGTCACAGAATCCTAGCTACAATCAGCCCCAGGGCACTGCTCATAGAAACCCTGGGTGTAAATACATTGTTAATGTCATGGGTCAACCTGATCTCCAAACCCCTGGAGATTTAAACAGAAGCTTTAATGGGGGTACAGGGAAAAGCCACAGACTGGGTAAGAGAGAGAATGAGCTATGTGGCTTTTTCAACCTCAGGTCACAGGCTTGAGTCCAGCCTAGGCTAGTAATTGATAACTTATGACAGATGTTTGGTGACCTGTGTGTGCAGGGAAGTCAGTTCAGGTTTTGTTTCACTCTTCCTGAACAGGTGTGTTCACATCCATCCACAAAGACGCTTCCACTGTGGGAGTCCTGTCACCTAATCTTTCATAGAAAGGCTAAACGTTTCATAGGAATTAAATTCGGTTCTCTCTTTATCCTCTTAAGAGTAGCGCTTTCCTAATTCCTTCCAACCTCTAGCCTCTTCCCTTCATACTGAGTACAGAGTTTTTTCTTTCCTTTTTTTTTAAGGAATTCTTCTTGCCCTTTGGCTAAGGGCTCTTAGAACAGATGTGTTTTCCCTATCTAGAAATAGCCTGAGGACAATGTCATTTTATTTAAGCTTGTGATCCATTTGGATCAAAGATGCTTTAGGATAAGAGGCCGGTTTAGAAACAGCTCATTAGATTTTTTTTTTTTTTTTAAGTAAAGAGTTTAACTACTCTTAAAGAGAAAGCCAGAATATTTGATATTTGAATGGAAAGTTCTTTACTCAGGAATTTTGTGGCAGTACACAAACCTTTAAGATCTTTTGTCATAATGTTTTATTTCTGCAGTAGCTTCAGTTTATTGGGTTCAGTTCTGTAATCAGATTAAATAATTTCAACTGCTAGCAACGATGGAATTAATTTAGATAAAATACATTAATGGTCTCTTCTTCTGTTCTTGTCCTACTACATGTATGTATATATTCTATCTTAAACAAATAGTGATTTTTTTTTTTTACAGATTTTCTGTGATTTGGATTTTAGGCTTGTGGAATTACACAAAGTTTTAAAACAAATGAATGGACGAACTTAAAATCAAACTGTATATGGCATGCCCAGATAGAGTAAAATGGAAATTCATTCTCTGAAAGATTCAAATTTTACCTCCCTTTCAGTGGTAATTCCTGAGAGCTGCTGTGGCCATAGGCACTGTCATCTGACATCACAAAGTTATGTGAAGATTGAAAATTACGTGATTTAGAAAAAGATTTTCTCAAGCTTTTCTCATTATAACTTAGTACAGAATGGTCTTGATAAATAGCACCTTATTTTTCAAAGCATATTTTGACTGAAAAGTCCAACATTGACTTTAATTTCTAGGCAGTGATCCAGGTTTAAAAAACACCTTAGAGGCGTGCCCAGTTCTGGCCCCCCTGACATGATGATAGTTCAACATAATCATAGACCTGATAGACTTGAAAATAACTAAATGTCAATTGATGAATACTACCAACAAATATATTAAAATATATTGTAGTAATTGATAGTACTTCTTATATATAAAATCATATATTGTATAAATAAATCTCTATATTTAAAAGAGTAATGCAAAAAGGAAAGAAGCCAATAAAAGCAAAACTCTACTTAAACTCCCAAAATTGGTCCGAGGAAGACAGCGACAAACCAAAGAGCAAACCTGCCTGCGGATTTTGGAACTTTTCTCTAGAAAACCGCGTGGATGCGAGAGGAGGTGTCTGTCGTGGGCTGGGTTCTGAGGGGGAGAGAGCTCTGGTCGCTCCATAGGCACGGCCCCACGCCTGCGCTTCAGACATTTCACAGCAAGTCCGGTGACGTTTGTTGTTGCTGCTGTGTAACGGAAACTTTCCTCTAAAGTCCCTCTTCCCTGGCTTCCCAGAACCTTTTACTGATCTGCTTTAAAAAGAAATTTGTTTTGTTCGAGTAGAACACTCTCTGTGCACGGCACGGCATGTTAGCTTCATGGCCGCTTTGCCCGGCGGCTCCCCTCCCGGATCCTGAGATTCTACATCTGTGCTTTGAGGGGTCGCTGCCAGTGAGCAAAACTACGTGCCTTCTTAGTTTTCAGTCCCAGTATATTTCCTTCGCAAACCCTGCAATTTATTAACTCTAGGGCAGATTGACACAAACTGTGTTCCAAAATAAACACACAAAAAGACATACATTACTATAATATCCAGGTTTAGAAAAACTACTCTGAAAGCAAGGAAATTCTGATGAAAGGTAGCTGCCGGCCTTGTGGGTCAGCTGGTCTGTGCTTAATCATGGTTAGGCCTGTGCTCTGACAGGCCCCGGGACAGGGCGCTTTTGCAGAACGAGGTAGGCAGCAATGCCAGACAGCTAATGTCAATAGGTGATGCTGTAAAAATGAAGGTGCTGTCTTTCTCTAGTTACACATTTAAGTAAAAATATAGTCTGGATGTATCCGTTTGAATTAAAACCCACACGCATCCATCAGTGTAGCTTTGTTTCCGTGGGGCTGCCATGTAATTTTGGTGCAAATGCTAACACTGTCACAGAATTTCCATAAATTATTATTCAATCCCATATTAAGGGACACTGTTAATACCAGGGAGTACATGCCCAGTGGCCACTGGAGCTTGTGAGTAATTCTCAGAGCCGGAGCATTTTCCTTCCCTTCCCCTCTTTTTCGTGTTAGTAAGATGACGGTACGAGCTAGTGCTTATAAAGTACAGCTGATTCATGCGAGATCGTGCGTGGACAGTACTGGGTGCAACCTTTTATTACCTCTGTTTTGCGGATGAAGAAACTAAGCCTGAAGAGGCTAAATAACTGGCCCAGAGCCCCAAACACAGCACATGGTGTCGACGCAGAGTCTGGGACCCGTTCCTGCCTGCAGGTCTAGGCCCCCAGCCTCCTCACTGTCCTGCCAGCCAGGACAGGTAGCGCTGAGCATGCCAATGCCGGCTGTCACCAACCTCTGTTTCTTAAACATGCTCCTCATTCTGCCCCACGTGGTCTGCCCCCTGCAGAGTGCTGTGGCGGGGAGCCCACCCTCAGCTAGGCTGCCGTGGAGATCCCGCCCTGGTGACGTGCTCAGTGCATTATCACGGGCAGTTTACTTAACTTCTGGGCCTCGGTCTCCTCATCTGTGACATGGGCTGGCAATCCCTTCCTCCCAGGGTTACGGTAAGAATTACAGAAATAATACGTGGATTACAGAAATAATCTGCGCAGTAGGTGCTTAAAAACTGGTGGTTGTGGTCAGTAAGAAGGATGGCCAGTGTCCACGCTAACAAGATGGCTTGCTTGTGCGATTGGGAAAGAAAAGCTGCTGAATGTCTCTGGCAGGGAGGGCTGTGCTACCTCCTCCGGTTGAGAGACAGTTTTGTGTTGCCTGCTATTTCGTTCTCATCAGATGGAACAGCCACCGGAACATGGTAACATCCCCAACAGGCCTCTCTCTTGCTCGTTGGGCCCCGTGAGATGGTGGCTGCCGCGCTCAGGCAGGTAGTTTTTTAAAGGTGGCAGAAACCTTCTCAGGGCCCAGATTTCTTGGTTTCTCACTTGTTTTAAATGATTACCATCGGACTTGCCAGATTTGTAGACTCTATTTCCTCTGCCCTGCAAGCCTTAGGTAAATGTGAAGACACTGATGTGCACACTCCCCTCACCTTGGCTGTGCCTTACAAGATGCAGGCAGGAGAAGGCAGGCCCCTCTCTCCCCACCTGGAGGCGCTGTGCACCCCACTTCGGGGAAAAATGCCGCAGGCTGGAAAGTAACGTGCAGGTTGCACCGGCTGACCCTGGCCCACGCCGCCTACGTGCACGTTCGTAGTTATGAAGCTGTTTTATCGACAGAATTGCCAACGCCAAAATGAAGATGTGAGAACACCACACGTGAAAACTAACATAACTAAACAGAAAACTACACTGCGACGATTTCACCTCCCTAAGGGATTTTTTGCTTTTCTCTGAGGACATTCATAGTTGCTTTACAATGAAAATAGATTTAAAATTGAAAACATTTTTCACAGAGTACAGGGCATTCTAATGTAAAGGGTCAGCAATACTCAATAATAAAATACAGTTTGGCCCTGGCTGGTATAGCTCATCGGATTGGGCGTGGGCTACAAATCAAAGGGTTGCAGGTTCAATTCCCAGTCAGGGCACATGCCTGGGTTGCAGGCCAGGTCCCCAGTGAGGGCCACGTGAAAGGCAACCACACGTTGATATTTCTCTCCCTCTTTTTCTAAAAATGAAAAATAAAATCTTTTAAAAAATAAAATAGTTCAGTTTAATACCATATCATTACTACTTTAATGTAAAAATTAAGTGTATTAAAATTTTTTATTTGTAGACCTACATTTTGTTTACATTTTAACTTAATCATTTAGAACTAGAATTTTAAACTACAAAAAAAGGAACACGTTGAAAAATTTTAATTTTAGGGGAGGCTATTCAATTTAAAGTGGTAGGCCACTCTTCGAATGAATTTACCTAATGGTTATTTCCAACAATATAGCAATTCTCTTTTAACATAAGGTTTAACAACTTCAAATGCAGTCATATGCTAGATCAGAAACGTTTAACATTCCAAAATGGTGATCCTTCTACTGTAATATTCACCCCGTATACTTCGCCGCTTTCTGTCACTGAACCATGTTCTCTTCCAACCGAAAGCTTGAAAGAGCAGCTCTAACAAGTTTCCTGAGGTAGCGTTTGCCATGTGGCCCAGCCATCACCATACGTACATGTGAGTGTCCTACGTTTTCAATACTAATTTTGAATACTAAATTGCTTTTAACTTACGCTCTGATTCATAGCACTTTAACAAAAATGCACCAACATCTCCGGGCTGTGTCATAAGATCACAAGTTAAAGACAGAGGACAATGTTAGGTCTCTGATAAGCTTCAGAAAAGCAGAACTTGGAGCCCTTGAGTTTCACTCAGCTTTCGATGGTCACGATTCTGTGCGTGATGTACAAGCATGTGAAATCAGAGGCTGCCCTGGCAGGGCCTGCCCAGGTGCACCTGGTGCCCTCCCCACATGCTCCTGAGGCTCCCAGGCACCCTGGCTGCTGTCTCTCAAGAGCCTCACCTCAATGGGCTCAGTCACCCGGACAATCGGCAGCTTTCGGCCTGACGTCCTCCCCCCACCCCCCACCCCGGTCAAAGGACCGCTTCAAAAAGCATTCTTTGAAATGAGGATCCAAGTAGATAGAGAGGGACAGGGGTCCAGTCACACTCGTCCCAATCACAGACAAGTCTTTCTGCATTGCCTGCTGTGTGCCATAGCCGAAGGAGCTGTGCCTGGGAGCCTCACCTCCCCTGCCCGCTCAGGAGAGCCAGTGGCAGAGATCAGGGGTGCTGGTTTCCTTAAGGGGCCACCATGCAGGTGGCAGGTACAGGCTTCTTTTTACTGCCGCGCCTGTGAAAAGCTACGGCAGGCTTTCAGATCCTTGGTGGCCAGGAGATATTTGGTGAAATTATACTAGAGAAACTTCTGGTGGCCCTGTCATTTTTTTACAAGAGATTTTCAGGTATTTTTTTTTAGCAGACTACATATTTAAGGAACAGGAGTGATAACAGTTTTGTCAACTAGATGAATACCAGGTTCCACAAAGGAATGAAACCAGGACAAATTTAATGGGCAAAGCAATGATCCAATTAGAATTAATTGTTGAGATTTGTAAATGCCATTTTTCAAAACTTTCTATCAAGAATCTTCCATGCTGCCAGAGTTAACTCCCCTCCTCAATCAAAGCGAGGAAGCACTATGTGAACGGCTAAAGCTACAGGACAAGCGACACATGGTGTCCAACTATTTGATCCCAGGGGTCATTTCAGTGTTAGGGTTTGGGCACAGACTGGGCTATTGTGGATGGAATCATCTCTTCCTAAACGAAACGGCAGTTTCAATTCCTATAGCGTAGAATTTAATCCATTGATCCACAATGCTCCACAATTTATTTTCTATAGCAAAAAGACGTCAATTCTTTTGTTTGTGCTTTGCATTTCTGCATAAAACTTTTCCTTAATGAAACTACTGACAGTTATGCTCACAGGGTACTGAAATCTCCCAAGATCTGGGCAGCAGAACCTGGGTGTGTCAAACAAGACAGCAATTTTAGCTTCAGTTAGGGCCACGTTGGGAGGTGTTGTCTGAGTCCCCTGGATGACTGGTTCTTTGCTGGCTCCAAGAATTAGCCCTGGCTGGTGTAGGTATAGCTCAGTGGATTTAGCGCGGGCTGGGAACCAAAGGGTCCTGGTTCGATTCCCAGTCAGGGCACATGCCTGGGTTGCGGGCCAGGTCCCCATGAGGACCATGTGAGAGGCAACCATACATTGCTGTTTCTCTCCCTCTCATTCTCCCTCCATTCCCCTCTCTCTAAAAATAAATTAAAAAATTAAAAAAAAATCTTTAAAAAAAGAATCAAGGCTCGTACAGGCTTAAGGGGATCAACCAAGTCTAGTTCCTGCCACAAAAAGGTCAGTCCTTTTTCATGTGACAGAAATCGCTATCAATTCTTAATTGACAATTAGCAGAAAAGGAATTTCAGATTCCCTTCCAGCCAGCACTAGCTTTAGAAACTCTTATGATCAGGAATTCTGCTTTATGTCTGATTTAATATACTCATGCTGGTCATTAATTAATAGCATGGAGGGTCCCACTGTGGTTTGTCTTGTTTTCATTTCAAACATATGAAGGTTGGGTTTAGTATACATTATTAATTCTGTGATCCAAGTATTGGCATCAATACTGTGCTCTGTTAAATAGCTTTATTCCTTCTCTTGGGATTTGAAAATAGAAAGAATAGCAAAGAAGTGATATGTATAATAATTGATGAAAATTCCTATTTGCATGATTTATGCAAAATGATTGTTGGCGAATAAAGAATATTGCCATACACACACTAACTATCCTGTATCAAGGAGCCCGAAAACTTACTGTGAAACAACTGTGAAAATGTCTTTGCTTCAGCCATCTCTGAAGGGCCCACCACAACAGTCAACTGCGTGATCAGCTCATGAGCGGACTGGCGCCCGCTCCATCATACCTGCGGTTGCCTCTTCTAATGCTTCTAACCCGTGACTTGCGACAGGAGTTCCATGGAAACTGAGAGAAAGGCCTGTTGTGGTATAACCATTCTGAGAGAGAAGGATGTGATCCCATGGCTCATTATCCAGCATACACTCAAATATCCTTGCGCTAGATTGGTACCTTATTGATGGCATAAGTGTTGAATACTAAGAGAATTCATAGATGGTGCTTTAAAATATGTCATATGAGGTTCATAGGGTGTTCATAGGGTGGCTGCAGGCAGCAACAGAAGCATCAGGCTTTCTTGTTCCTATCTAGGGAAAGAGAAAGTTCCTCCCCAAGCATGGAATGAGAGCCCTCCTGAGAGTTTAATTGGGTCACACCCCTCTTCCTGCTAGAAGTCACCAGTTGCTAGAGGTGACCATAACTAAGCAGGATCTGCCCTTGGAGCTGGGGTCAGCTCTCCCTGGGAAGGGAGGTTGCTGACAGTTACCCTGCTGGGTCCATGGCACTAGGCGTCACTCTACACTTGTGGGATAATGGATTTTGAAGTCAGTTTTAAGGCCCGGAGCTCTCCTAGGAGAGGAGGACCACAGGGGAGTGTGCAGAGTTCCTGGAGGCCTGCAACAGGTGCGGCAGCACCGCAGCCTGCGGTGGCCGGGTGCACAGTGCTGCTGCATGATGCACGTTGCAACGGCACAGAAGGTAAGCCTGCCTTCAGTATCCCAGTGAACGGGCATACATTGGAAAGAGGGACTCTGTGGGGACTCTAATGAAAAGGAAGACATTCTTTAGGCAGTTAAGGTAGAAATAAGAACATCAGGATTTTTGTTGTTGTTTCTTATAACAAAATTTTCAAGCATTCTTAGCTCATTTTTTTCACTTATACTTTGTCATATGTATCTTTTCAATGCCAACATTTTTACTAAAATAATATTCGAAAGCTATATATTATGCTTTCAAATACCTGAAAACACATTTTAGAAGAAAATGACAATGTGTATGTCTATGGTATATGCCCTTCAAGTCAGTAATGCTCTTTCTATGAATGAATCTTAAAAAAGTCACCCATAGTCAGGTTAAATAATTTATAGGAATGATAAATAACAGTCTTTACAATGATAAAAAGAAAAGACTAGAGTCATTCTAAATGTCTCATAAAAAGGAAATGGAGTTTTTCAGAAAAGTTTTCAAATCTGGTATCATACACATGGCATTTATTGTTAGGTGAAAAAAGAGAAGTCTAAGGAGATGATTATATGGTTTGATTTCAGTTTTATTTTAAAGCTTTTTAGGATAAAAACTATGAGAAAACATATTATTTTGTGTGTTTCTGCAGTTATTAATATGGACCTGTATTACCTTTATAGTCAGGAAAAATTCATTTCATTTTTATATAAAATTGGAAGAAAGTATATCAAGATGTTAATAGCGATATTCTTTAATTAATGGGATTATAGGCGATAATTTTTAAAAATACTTTGTCCATTTCTTTTCTTTTTTAGAGAGCCTACTTAGCTTCCATAGTAAGTAAAATACGCTCCTAGTGAGTAATGCCCTTGTAGCTGCTCCCTTACTCTTTGCCCACTAGCTACACGGGCAGGGAGTTATCAGAACACATTCAGAACAGTTACGGGTGTGCCAAACACTAGTGCTTCATTTTAAGAGACTTTTGATTATGTGCAGTGAACTCCAAAGAAAAATTTTATTGGAAGATAGTTGAAACTACTGAGTTAAACAGATCTTCCAGATGAACTGTGTCTTGGTGCTGAAGTCCTTTTTCTTAAAGGACTGGAAGTACAAGGCACTTTTCCGTGGCAGTGTGTCTTGGCGACCCTGTCATCACATGAACTTGAGGCTGGGGGGTCCCAACAATAAAGCATTTCCTATATTCTAAGTGAGTCATTCTAATTATTTTACATGGTATGCACCAAATACAAATGTGTCAGGAATATATTTGTATTTTTTCCGACTTGTTGGTTCTGGTTTTGTTGTTCTTACCTTTGAGTAGAGTTCAACAAAACAAGGAGGAGTTTATTTCTATACGAGTAGAAGAGTATAAATCCTCCTTTCATGTTTTTTTTTTGCAGTTAAGAAATGAAAAGGATAATCAGTTCTTCCCAAATAATATACAATTACCTTGTTTCCTTTCTAAAATAGTCATGAGTTGTTCTACTTGCCTTAATTTTAGAATGCCAAAATTTGCTTTACAGCTTAGTACTACTAATATTATACTGTCTTACTCTCTTGTGAAACAAATTCGATAATTTTATTTATATACCTGCTAGATTATTTACCATGAGCACTCAAATTGGAGAAGTGGGAAAGAAGGCGAAAGATGTGCTAATATATTATAAAGATGGCTTATTATAGGTAAAAATATTTGACTTACCTGTAAGAACACTGCACAAGAAGTCACAATGACACAGGCTCAAAAACGGATGTGGTCAAGAGTGACTTGCAATGGCCAAAATAACCCAGAGACCTCTTTGATTCTAGCAGCAAATGCTGATATACAATTCTACAATTGTAAATATCATGCCGACTAAACAACATTTCCACAAATACTTTATAAAACCAAGACTTATTTTAAATGTGAAAATTACAGAGGGAAAGCATGTCAAAATACCAATCTGGTTGCACTGCATTACAAATTTAACATCATTGTCCCAACTCAGTTGCCATAGTTATTGTTCCTTTATGTTGTCTCCTTATTTTCTCCTTAAACATTCTTTTATTATAAAGAAATACCTTCAGAGAGGATAACACTAAATAAAAATTAACATAGCCAGAGCAAAGATAAAGAAAATCGAAAAAGCCAACCTTTATTCCACTTTGAACAAGTTTGTGAATGTCCAAATAAGGCTCCTTGAAAATGTCTCCTTCGGGTGTGAGTATCTTCACGTATCCTTCCTTCTCCAGGATAAAGAGCCGGTGCGAGCCATCCCCACTATGGAGGGCGCCCACGGGCTGGCGCAGCCCACTCACCACCTCCTGAATGCAGAAGCAGCTGTGCTTGTGCTTTCTAAACAAAGAAAGGAAACCATTCAGCTTTGCTTAAGGTGTGGGAGGGAAAGGACGCACTTAGCATCCTTTTCAAAATACGTTTCCTCTAGGAGCCAATGGTTTGGGCAATCCTGAAGGGCTGCTAACCCAAAGGCCCAATATGATTCTTTGCAATTGGGGAAAAAAAAAATCCTGCCTCCTATTGGAAAGTAAAAGAGAGAATAAAAACATCAGGGGGAGCACTTTGTAAATGTATGTCATTGTCTAACCACTATGCTGTACATCTGAAACTAATATAAAATAATACTGAATGTAAACTGTCATTGAAAAAATTTTAAAAATTAAAAAAGAACTACCATTCACACATCACCCAGCTTCAAAAATTACCAAAACTGCATGTCTTTTAAAACTTAATAAGCTCATTATCTCATCTTTCAATGACTATAATTAAAATGGTCTTTACTGACAATAATTACACCTGCCAGAGAGGTACTCAGAGCAAAAGTTCTAAGATCTGTTTATAAAACTCTGATTTGCTAGTAATAATTTTCCTGAATATTTCTAGTAACATAACCACCACCATAAATTTCAAGTTAATACTATACTCATAAAACTCACATGATTCATGGAGAAGCCAAGCTCATAACAGAAGATTAGTAGTCTAAGTATTAAAAGCATTTAAGCTAATATGATTGTAGAGAAGCAAACTACTTAAAAAAAAGCATCAGAAGGATATAGCTGCTGGACACAAGCAAAGACAGACAATTCACTTTCAAAACCACAAGATTTGTCAAGTTTTTAAGGAAAGGTTCAAGAGAATTATCTTTATGAACCTGCTGATCTCTTCCACTTTGTCATACTCTTCCATCTGGTCCAAGTAGTTAGATGCTGGTCCTCTGATTTGTTTTCTTGGAAAATCTGGAAAGCACAACCCACCATCTCTTCTTGCATAGTAGAAGCAAAACTCCTCAGCAGTAGTTTGAAGAAAACCTTTAAAAAAAGTAAAAAGACTCATTAGCAATACTTAGTGTCATGTAAAAACATCTTGTTTGAAAGATAAACTATAGGAAAAGAACTTTTGGAGACTATATGAATATTCCAGGAAGGTGTATAGACAAAAATAGAAGGAAAGAAAAACAGTTTGTTTGGGTTTTTTTTTGCTTGGGATTCCCATTTTTTAACCAAAATTTAAGAAGTTTGGTAAAAGTGAAATAATACTGTATTAGATATTTTAAAAGGCTCTTATAAAATACACATTATACAAGCCCAGCATTAATCTTGTTACTGTACTGACTTATTTTCAAGCTTCCCTATTACCGTATGTTTCCCTTGTAAGCTTATCTGATCGCTAGTCAGCAGTTTTTGCCTTCAGTACTAGTAACTCCCTAAGAAAAACCAGTTAGAATCAAGAAACAGATAGACCGTCAGGTGCTAGTTTGGGCCATTTTACAATTCTTATTCCATTGTCACTCACAAATGATTAAACAACAAACCTAATGACGATCACAAGGTCAGTATATGCTATAATAAGTGATTGATTCACTGTGCAATAATTAAGCAATGAATTGATGCTAATAACAGAGCCACCATTTTCAAATATGTAGGTGCCTTTTTCCTACACCTCACTTATAGGAGATAATGATTATTTTGTAAGACAAAAGTTATATTTAAAATATCCTTTCGATCTTCTCAAGCAGAATAGCTGACATACCACTCTTCGCTGGGAAAAAAAATTATAACAAGCCAAAACAAAAATGCAAAATAAGCATCTGAAAGATAATTTTTCTTACTATATTAACATTTTTATGAAATAAAAATAGCTGTATTTGAATAAGAAGAGGACTTTATGATAAAACAGAATTTTGACATTCCTTTTATGATTTGAGTTTAGGTGTTGGTTTTTGGGGAGGAGGGCATATTAATTAATAATTCACTTCCATATTCTGATGATTTCTGCTATCAAAAGAGTTTGTTGCTACCAGAGTTGACTTTATATGCAGTCCTAAATTCCTGCTTTTGGTCTCATACCTTTAATTATGTTTAACATCTTGATTTTTACCTAACATATCAAATTATCATACCCCCACCAAGACTGTGATAAAAGCACTTGGTAACTTAGTTGAAGTTCAGAAGCTGTACAACACATTCCAGTTTGCATGGATTTCTAAGAACAAGAATTTGAGGATAACCAAGCGAGGCTTATTGAGGGAACATGTAAGGCATTCAAGCTTATTTTCTGTGAGCTTGACCTAGGTCCCCTCAAATCTAAAATTAGTCCTGGAAACCAAGGATCCCAAATGGTTAAAACTCGATGTAGATTTTTGGCCTAACTTTTGGGTAAAATGTCTCACCCCTAAATTTCTGAGATAGACTCTTCAAGGCCAATATCCGATTAGGCTATTGAGATCCATCTTACTTTGGGGGCCAGCAAAAGGAGGCAAGGCAGCTGGGAAGGAGGCTCCCTGGGAAGGACAAGGCAGCTGGAAGGAGGTTATCTTTCTTTGAAAAAAAATCAGGGAGTAGAAATTGAGAAGAGGAACGAAGGCTGCAGCCACATTCACTCATCTGCAGTAATTCACTGTTTGAAAAGATCAACTTTCTCTTTGCATCTTTAATGGCTAAGCGTACAGAGGAAAGCTGCCTAGCAGCGTTCAACAAGTCTGCTTGGGGTAGATAGAAGAGAAGAAAAACTGAGTCACTAAAGCAAACTTTTTGAATAGTTTTGGGCTAGATCTTTTTATCTTTGGCTATATGTGTATACATATTATATAATATCTCTATATTTATATATCTATATAATTTATATCATATATAAAATATAGGTTTATATAGTGTACATATTTTAGACAGACATATATTCACCCTCGAACAGGAAGACTCCATTCCCATCTCCATACATTTAGGAAGAGTGTCAGACTATGGATATATTTATAGCTGATTGTGTGAAGGAGAAATTTTGGGCCACAGAAAAATTTCAAAGCATAATTCAGAAGAAATTTCAGAGTTGCTTTTTTTTTTAAATCTGCATTCCAGTCTTATAGTCTGCAAACCAATACCATCTTAAGGGGAAATGAAGGAACAATGAGGGTAGCTGATTCCACTTTATCAGGAATTAATAGTTGGGGACAAACATGAGGAAATGAGAAATCAGAAGATTAACGGTACCAATTCATAAACTCTGTAGCTCTAGAGGTACCATGCTCCTTTAGCAAATTAAAAGCAAAACAAAACCAGAAGGTTAGCAATGAATTACTCCAAGCTTTTTCCAGAATATAGACACAGTGAATCATCTAAGTGTGAAAGAGGGAGCCAATCAGAAGACTTTTACATATGAATATGGTAATTTTTCTTACAACCGATGAATAAGGTCGATTTTTCTGGGAAGAGCTAAAGGGGATCTCGTTCAGGATGTTGGGCTACCAGTTACTGCCAGGGAAGGAGCACCAAATGGCACCCTTCGGTTCGGGAGACTGCCCTGAAGAGCATCTTACTCAAAGTGAGTGTTTAGCTCCCCTTGGACCATCATAATAAGATCAAGTCTACTAATTATGGAAGTTCAGATTGTTCCAGTAACTATATTTTTTGTTTAAACTCCTGATAACTTATCAATTCTCTTGGACCTGGACTGTTCTCCTGGACGAAAACCCAGCCCTACGACACCATGAAGCGCCCTGTAAAACACTGTCACGTAAACAAATACTCTCTGTGAAAACTTTTAAGCTCTAGCTTTTCTCTCAGCATATATGCTAGAGAAAAGTTATTCTTTCTCCTTTCTTGTTCATCATGATAAAGAAAAATTGGGAACCGCCCCCCCCTCAAACACACACACACTCTCAGTAAGGCCTGCGCTCCAGAGCACTTGTCTAGTAGGGGTAGTGGATTTGATGTGTCCATCCGTTCCCTCTTGTTTGCTGTCCTGGTGCCTAATAAGACACATGTGTAAGAGATCTGACTGGGGTCAGGAGTGGCTGTGGACTAGAGAAACTCAGTGGAATCAAATCCTTGACCTTGGCCTCATTAGCAATGGGATTAAACCAATGGAACTAATTGGGCACAGACATGCCACACTACAGTAACCTACAGATGATGCTCTAAGAGTGATAAAAATCATTTGGATAACGAGTGTTATGGGAGAAGCGAGGCTTTCCAGAGTGAAGTATGCCATTATTTAGTGAACAGCAAAGCATCCACTCTGTTCATCATAATTCAGGCGGAAGAAGAGACCTATGGTGTCAGAAAGGAGCTCCTGTGTGGGTGTGGGTGTTTTTTTTTTAATGTAATTTCAGTATTTTTAGAGTTTTAAGAATTTACCTCCTGAAGTAAATTCACAAGTGGAGAATCTGGTTCATAAAACACACACGTATCCTCACTATAGTGATTTTTAACTTCCTTTCTCATTTTTGGGAAAATAAGCAGACCATGAATATTTCTGAATTAACATCTCTAGAAAGTAGCTTTCTCTCAGGGGCACATGTGTTCCAAAGTGGCCAGGGTGTTCTTAAAGCCAGGAGGGTGGAGCAAAGGGGTAGGTCATTTAGGTATGTGTTTCTTTATGTATCGGGCAAGGGAGACGGGAAGGTGTCTCTGGAAGTATTTCCAACCCCTTCCAGCAATTCCCTTAGCAAAACACATCCCTCAGGCACCTTCCTCGTCATGGATTTGGATTCGCAGAAAGGTATTAAGGAGGATAGTCAAAGTATGTTGATTAGTTTCTTATTAAAAAAATCACAAAGTAGTGGTTTTTTTTTACCATTTTGAATTTCAGAAAAAAGTAAACCACGTCATGAAATAGACTTAAGAAGGGGAAAATATTAAAAACTTGCTTTTTGAGCAATTTCTGGAAAATCTCTGTTCTAGAATTCTCAAGTGCCTGCTGGGTTCGGGCCAGGGCTAAGGGCAGGATTACCATCTTATTCATCATACTTTAAGAAACAGTGACCAACAAGTCAAGGATCAGTCTGGCTAACAAACTGATCAACCTCAGTAACGCAAAGAGAGCATTATTACAGCTCACTCTGTGGACACGCGTTTAGAGCGATTATCAGCCTTTGACGGATCCAGAGGAAGCCCCTCTGCTAGCTGCTGGCCTGTCCCGCGAAAGCAGCCGGCAGCTCCACCCACCACTGGAGCGGAGCTTTCATCTGGTTATCTTTCAAGGCAGCCTGGGTGGCCACCGAAAGCACTTGACATCTTGATGCACTTCAGCAGTTTTACATATATACAAACTTTGTAGAAAAATAAATTTGTCATTCGTCACCACATCTGTTGATCTGGGGAGTGAGGTGCTTGCCGTTCTGGCTCCTGAGCTGTTTGCTGTGCTCTCTCCCACAGTGGATATCGCTTTCTGGTGTTTGTTTTGGAAGCTAAAATAACTTCAGATACAGGAAGACCCCCACAGATGAGTTCCTAAATCCAGCATGGCTGTCTTTATCTCAAGGAGAGAGAGGTAGATGAAAATGCTAAGTGTCGATACCACTTTCAACTTAGGGTGGTAAAGGCAAAACTTCCAGGCTTGAAATGTGCAGCGAACCTTTATGAGACCTAATCTGTTATCACTTCTCCACAAGCCATCTAGGCAACCATGACCTGTTCTCCTTTGCTTTGCGGAATGTGATAAAGAGGAAGAAACAGCTGGCTTCGGAAAAGCCTTGGGAACATGGCTGTAGTTTATAAAGACAATAATAATATTTTCACATGGAATGCGTTTACATATATGTTACGGGACAGCAAAAGAAGCAGGCCACCCTAGTCAAAATGTTTTCTTAGCTTATTAGGAGAGCTCTATAAAAAAAAATACCAAAAAAATCTACACTTTTCCGGGTCAAAGAAAAAAGTGAAATGTGCATAGCCGTTAAAAAAAAATTCTCCCAGTGCATCCCAGAGTTCTTAAAGCTTGTCTTTTCCTTCAGTGCCATTTAGTTTTATAAACTGTTAGCTTCAGTAGATTTGTTTGTGTGTGGCTTTGCCTAACTAAACAGAATCTGTCTCATTAAATTCTTTTCTACCTCTATGTTGATTCTTCCAACTAAATCAACAACCAAAGTTTACAAACTTTTGATGGTAAAATTAATCAATACCCAAGACTATATGTTTATCAGGGCCCAGAACACGACAGTGACCAGGTATATTTGGAAGACTGTGCGTGTAAGAACGTCCACACGTACCCCATCACTTTCTCACTGTATAGCTGCAGTTAAGGCCTTGGGCGTCTCCTGAGGCTCAGTTGTCCTCATCTGTCAAGCGAGATGACTCTACCTTTCCCACCTCCCAGGGGTTTTGAGGAGCAAATTAGTCATTATATGTGAGAGTGCTCTGTAAGGCGTTACATTTTTTTGGATTTTAAGTTATATTTTATTTAAGGAAATACTTTCAGAGTCGGTGGACAGTCTGCATGTGTGTCAGCTGTATAGAAGAGAAGGAGGCTGTCTTGATACTGACGTGGATGGGTGAAGACACCAACCAGAAATGTGTTGGTCATCCACCTGATAATACAACGTGTATGAAGATCACCAACTGTGTCATTGATTTAACACACAAAAAGGAAGTAGAACATTTCAACAAAACCAACATACTTCTTATGGAATGAAATGACAGTCGTCCCCTTTGGCAGCAATAAAAGGGTACAAATTTGAAAAGGTTAATGATGAGGAAAGAATAGGTATTTTGAAAGATGACATTCATTTTACACTCTTGTATGCAACCATTTCAGAACAGGTGTCCTGGAAGGATATTCTGCAGTGGTTTATTTAATTTATGGATTTCTTTACCTGGAATGTGGCCTCGGCAAGTGTAAAAGAATTCTTTGCAATAGTCTTTGCAGAGCAGGGGGAGCACGAGGTCTCTGTCCAAGGCCTCCCTCTCAGGTGAGTGGAACAGACTCTGAGAATGTGGAGAGCAAAGCGCACACTTGATTTCTTCCAGTAACTTCCCACATTCGGTGTTGTTGGTGACAGAAAATATCTGAAAGCCGTAAATCAGAAATAAACTTTTTAGAGATGGGAAGTGAGGTTTAGTTACTTCTTTTTTGTAATCATGTAAGTAGAAAAGTATAATTTAGCCAATGCAGTAGTCTGAAAAGAATTACCACGTGACAGTAGAGAATGTCTTTATAAGGATGTAAGTACTCTCCTGTATGAGATGCAAGGGATGGACAAAAAAGTCTTCTTACTCTCGCAAATCGAAGTGGTTTGTCTGTCTTTCGGATGCAAAAAATTAAATGACAATTATATTTAGACCTTTGAACCCTTTATCACTTTATACTGCCTCAAAGTGCATACTGACTGATACTTAACTTTAAAATTCTAAATACCTTTATCCAACTGTATGTAAAGCAGAATTTTTTTTAAAACATAGTTTATTTGTGTCTTAGGTAAAAATCTATTTCACTCCTGAAATTCCTAATATGATATAGTTTCAAAGATGTTAACTTGAATTACATTTTTCTAATTTCAATTCATTTCCAATCTACAGATTGCATAGGGATAGTTTTCTAGAGTAGGGGAAAATCTTTCTCTTTCATGTTTTATAAAAATGATACCTGCAGCTGACTCAAACAGGTTTAAGAGCAATTTTTATTATTCATGGTACGTTAGCCAGGAAAAACTTTCTAACTAGCTCCTCAGGTATGTTATATCAAAAATAAACACAAGAGTGTAATAAAAGTACTTTTGTATAGTATTTAGTAAGTTCTAATGGGAAAAGGCATACTTTTATCTTTATTTATACAGTATTATGTCTTTTATTTCAATAAGACCACTTTGAGAGTCATCGATTCATTGAGGTTAGGTCTCAGGGTCTAGTACTAACTTTAAAAAACTGACTTCAGGAGTCCCTGGAATACATAAAGAGGAACAATATCAGCACAATATTTGAGACACGAAATATAGTGCTGTCTAAATCAATAATTGATTTTTCATATTAAAAAACACCATAATGGGATTGAATTTTATACCTTTTCCCAAATTATGTAATTAGAGCTATACTTTATCATTTCTTTAGAACTATAAACTGAAATTAATCTTTGAACCTCTAGATCATTGTTTAAAGCAAATATTTCATTCACAAATTGAGATTCGAATTTGAGTACATTGTATGGCTTCTATTTTTTAGAATAAAGATATTCTATCTAGGTGATCACAAAATTTGGGTCTGAGAGAGCAAAGCAACTAAAAGAATAGTTGAATACAAGCATGCTGAACTTTTAGCATGCAGTAATTAAAATTCAATAGAAGTAATCCGATTTCAGAAAAAAATACAATATGTAGTAACGATCTACAATATTCAGAAGTCATTTTTAATGACAATTATACTTACATATTAATTTTTATCAATTTACTTGAATGACAATTGCTTAAATGGTTAACATTTTCTAAAAGGAAACATACACCAGGCACTTAGAATTTGCATTCCAAGAATGTTTTAAGTGTCTCTTATTATCCATACCCTGGCAGCCCTCACCAGATCTTTCAATATTAATACTGTTGGACTTTGTTCTGTTTGTTTATCACACAGCAGTCCTCTCAGAACAAAACAACTGCAGGGTGCTGAAACCACCTCTTTGGCTGGCTGCAAAACTGCAGTACAATTACCTTTGGTTTTATGGTGAATATGCATGCTTCCGTTTTTTTAATAGCTGAAACCAAATGACCCCCATGTACGCTCCCAGCTGCTGTCCAGGAAGAGCTTGATTTTAGTGCCTAAAGAATTTTGTCTTCTACAATTTTTGGAATGTGTCCTGGCCACAAGGTCTCTCATCAAAAGTTTCAGGAATAGGATTCAATAAATCATCTGAATCAAGTATGATATTATTCTTTGTGAAGTTGCATGCTGTTCCGGCCCAGCAGGATGGTAACATTTTGCTCCGTGTGAGGTCTGCAGTGTAAATACCCATTTGAAGATAGATAGAGCCATCATTCTGCCTTTGGTTTCAATGAACCAAGAGTCTTACTGAAGTCAATTAAACCGATTCAGCCCAAGCGGCAACACTGTTTTGGACAGATGTGTACTGCTGTGTGCGTGTCGGGTATTTTTTTTTCTTTTCGGCCTATGTGTCTGTGTCTGTATCGGTCCTTAACTTTATGCCTGACAATGTCATCAATCTTAAGAAGAAATTTAAGCTAATTTCCTGTTTTGATTTTTAAAAGCCATATACAAAACCATCAAATTATAGTGGTTTAAACGAAATATACTTTGGAAATCATGTAAAACTTCGAAACATTATTACAGCATGCCTAGTAATGAGTGTGGCTGTTGCTGACTAATTTATAACATCTGGCAGGTCATCCTTTAATCTTTAGCCACATGAAAGTAAAATCCATAGAAGAAAGGTAAGATAAATCCTGGAATACACAGTGAAGCGTGGCCTACAACTATAGCTTATCAACAAATAGTCAAATGGGTGACAGAGACCTTCTGTATTTCCCTTTATTTATCAAGCAACTAAACAAAGAGAATAAAAAGGCCCCCACATGGGCTTGATGAGCGGACAAAAGGAGAAAATGCATGACAGTATATTAAGATGTCACCTTAAGATCACTTGGTACATAAAAAGTTATTTCTAAAACTCATATGGCTACAAGGTTCTTCAGCTGTTGGGTAGAACCCATGGTTCTCTGGACTACAGTGCTGGATTATGTCATTAAAGAGTTCAGTTTCAATTTTAGGCTAATATGTAAATAGATCATTGTACCAAGGCAGCTGTTAAAGGGACCCCAGGATGAGTTATTTGTTTAGTTGGATGTGTTCAACAATAGCCTTTGTCCCTGAAAGAGCCAGAGCAAACAAATGATTGTAAAAGGGCACACTTGAAAACAATTACTTTTCACCCATTCCTTGACAGCTTTGGCTGTGAAACCACCCAAGGTAGAGAGAGATCTTCTATGCTTCTGTGGCTACAATCTAAGTTTTAGAAATGGGGGTATTTCTGTTGGTTGCAGATTCAGTTTGGCTAATGGGAATTAGGTCCTTTCAGTATGTTGCACTTAGGAGCTGCAAAAATATTAAGACAGTGTAACTTCCTAAATTTTGGCCATAATGATTTATAATGGTAGTTAGTCACCTCATTACAATACACAAGACTATTAAAATGTACAAAAAATAAAATATAAAAGCATAATACCGTGGCTAAAGAACTGAACTCAAAGCTAGTTCATTACATGAAAGAAAATGTGTTAGTTTGGAAACTAGATTTAATGGCACAGCCTGGCACTCTCAATACTGCTACCCAGTTTGTTACTATCTGTCTATGAAGTTTTTTTTCCAACAGGAAAAGGCTACCCCTGTCGTTTCTTGAAAAGTTGCAGAAATATTTCCGGGGGGGGGATTTTTTTCATAAACAAAAAAGAGCCCTTTCAAATAGCCATCATCTCTTCTGTGCACACATTATGAAATAAGACCCTAACATATATTATAAACCAGGAAAGCTTAGGGAAAGAAGGGAAACAGTGAAGTTTATTATAAAATAACATGTTTTAAGAAGTATTACAACCTGAGAGCTAGCATAGGTCAAGAATGCATAGGCACAGCTATATCAAGTCTCTGATTTGAACAATTTGAGTATTGTTGGTTTATAAACCATTTGTAATGAAGCCAGCAAAATCTAGTGTACCAAATTTAATTCAGACACATTTCCCAAATGAGTAGGGGTTGGCTGGAGATCGGAAGGATGTAGAACAGAAAGGAATGTGGATAGCTAACATGGCAGATTACTTCCTAAAGAATGATTTCTTAAAAAAGACGTGATGTAACTTCTCTTAAGGATTATAACTCCCATCAGCCCCCTCCCCCTCCCCACAACCATCACTGCATTTAGTTCAGAACAAAGTTTTCATTCCTCATGCTCCCGTTCAGCACGGCAGGGGGCTGGAGATCATGGGTGCACCCACAGTATGTGCTGCACACCAGGAGACTTAATGGGAAAAATTTCTAAACCTTCCTCTGCCTCTGCTTCTTTTGGGATCCTGGTAAAACCCTGCAGATGATGTGAATGTAGCTATTCTATAACTTAATTCAATTACAACCCAGGAGCTTAATGACATTGTTTTGAATAAAATACTGGAATATCTGTTCCTGAATCTCAGACTCCTGCTGCATATGGTAAGAATAAAGAGTGAGCTGCAGCTGAAAACCTGCAGCAAGACAGTTCGCACTCATCTGGGAATAGAGCGCGGTGGACAAATGCTCCCTCGAAAGGCATGAACATTTGGACAGAGCTGGGGACTGAAAGAGAATGATGTTCTCTAGTTTCACCCATTAGTGAACCAACTAACAAACACAATGGTGTTGTTGTTATTCTTTTGCCATAAGCAACAGGGCTCTGTGTGTGGGCAGCAGTTTAGTGGGGAGGAGGATAAGTCGACCCCTTTTTGTCCTATTGATTTTTTCCTATTTGCATGACTTGAGCAAATTAAATGATGCAATATGGCTTTTTGTTACAAAACAAAGTGAGAGATACCACCCAGACACATATGTTGATTCGTAGGAGCTGTTTACATGAGAATAGAGTGAAATCTACCGTGAACTGAGCATAAAAATTAGATTCAGCCTGGGTATTTTTTTTTTATGCCTGGGCCAGCAAGACTGAAGCACAAGTTTTCCAAGAGTCTCTCAGACCTTGACAACTGCAGTGTTGTAACAGAGGAATTCTTAATTAAACCTAAAATGGGGAAAGGGAGGGGGAGCAGAGACACCTGATTGTTTATTTCACGTGCGGGGATTGTTAATGACGCGCTGCCCAGCCTCTCTGTGGAGTACAGTAGACAGCCCACACGACCGCATCCATGGCACGGAGATGTTGCAAACTCAAAAACAAGCCTGCCTTTTCACTCAGCCAACGCTATTTTCCTATTCGTTGAAACGTATCAACACGAGGAAAATGTCAATGCTCTTAACTCCTGAAACAAGTCTCCAGAGATCTTCCCAGACAACTAAACACCCCTGAACGCCGGAACTGATGATGTTACCAAACATTCCAAACAGAGACGGAGGATGGTCTCCGTTTTCTGTGCTAAATACGCCCCTGCAAAATCTTTCGCCAGTGTTTCGGGGTCTCAACCGGAGTCCCAGGAGCCCCCTTTTCGCTGTTCAACGATTGTAACGCTAGGCAACCCTCTCTGACGCGGCCGGGGATCAGAAACCGACCATGCTTCAACATCCTTCACGATGCAACCCGCTCCCTAACCGAGCACGTGGAGAAAGCTGCACGAATCTTTTCACTCTAGAAAAATAAACCGGAAACCACAGCCACCTTAATTTACAGTTTCACTGCAGCCCATGCCCGATCCGATCCAAAACACACTGTTAATCGCGATTCTTTTAAAATATTTACCCAGCCCCGAACGCGGGTACCACAGAAGCTTCTCTTTTACCGACACACACAGTTTTGCACAGCATCCCGACCGCGGACTCTTGGGGGCGGGCGAGGTATCTGCGCACCCCGGAGGAACGCACAACCGAACCACGCTCGCGCTTTAAAAAAGTTTTCAAAAAGAACTTCCCAAACAAGTGTCGCCCTCCTCACCGCCACCAGCGTCGCCGGAGCCGCAGGGAGCCCCACCCAGCCAGCATGCCGATCTCGCAGCGGTGAGGCGGGTGCGTGCCTACCTTGGGATCCAGGCGCCCCAGCCCAGCGCTGTCACTCCGCAGGCAGCAGGACAACCGAGGGTAGAAGCCACCGCACGGCATCTCGCCCCCACTGAGCAGCTCCAGCTGGGACATCATCCGCCTGTCTCTCCTTTTCAGGCGCTTCGGGGGGTTCCCATTCAGGCACCTTCTCCTCCTCGCTCCGCTCCCTTCGTTCCTTTCCCCAAACTTAGCATCTCCTTCGAAGAAGCCCAGAGCCACGGCCAGCAGCAGCAGCTTGAATGAGAGCATCTTCAGCATCGTCTGCCCGGAGCGGCCAGGGGTGGGCGCGGGCGAGAGGGGGGGGAACGCCGCTGCCCAGCAGGGGCACTAGGGCGCAGCGCCGGGAGGAGGTTGCAGGGCGGCGGGACACTTGCGAGGCAGAGGGAGGTGGCGGGGACGATGCAACTTGGCCAAAAATAAAAGACGATGGTCCAATGCCTTGGGAGAGCCCGAGGAGAGAGAGAAAGTTGTGCGGATGACACCGTGTACAGCTGTGCCAGTGTCAGTGGGGTTAGGGGCTTTCTGCTGCGGCTGGGCAGTGGGAGGAGGAGGAGTTGGAAGAGGAGGAAGAAGAGAAGAAGCCGGCCGCAGAGGTTCACTTGTCCGTGTAACGGGAGTTGTTTAGGTGAGACAGTAGCAGGAACAGAACCGGCGGCGGCGGGGCAGGCGAACTCAGGGCCAGCGCTGGGCTCTAGATGATGCTGAGGTCTCCTCTGCCGGCGGCTGCAGCTTCTCACACAGCCTCTCATGTTTCGTTCCCTCTTTTCTTCTTCTTTTTAACTAGCGCGCGGGGAGGTGCTGCCACCGCGCGCCCCTTGACGTCACCGCTTCTCGCGCGCCCCCGCCCGGGCTGGGGGGAGGGGACGGGGCGGCCCCGGCGCGAGTGTGTCCCCCGGGCCCAGCGACCTCCGGGATGCGCTGGGAGGGGTCCAGGGCCACGGCGGCGGGCGGAGGTGGGGGCCTGGCCGAGCTCTCGGAGCCAGCCTCCGGGACGCGGAGCCAGACGCGCCCGCCTTGCTGGGGCGCCCGGGTGGGGGCGTCCACCGCCCGGGTCCTCCGGCTGGTCGGCCTGGGGCTAGGTCGCGGTCCCGAGAGTCCCACCGGCTCCTTTCTCCTGCCCGCAGCCCCTCCGCGCGACCCCGGGCTAAACAGGCGGCGGAGCTGAGGCTTCGAGAGAAAGTGAGTAGGAGTGGGCCGCGGGAGGTGAGGAGGGAGGGGCCCCTTCCTGGCTTCCCTGTCCGGGCCCCGGCCCGCCCTTCACCCCCGGGGAGTAAGAGCCGAGACGGCTGGAGGTGGCGGGAGGGAGCTGTTCGGCCCCTTCCCGCTGCTGGCCCGCACGGACTCCCCGTGTGCCCTCGTGATTTTCAGTGTGAAGCTCTAGTCGATAAAGATCTTCCTTGGGGTCTGATTTAGTGGCGGGTGCAACCCAGATGCTGCGAGCCGCTGAGTCGGTGGAGACGGTTTGAAAACTTCGGAGAAGGGCGCCCCTCTTTGCCCAAGGTCCTGCGCGCTACGGAAACGGCGCGGACTGGCTGCGCGGCGGAGTCTGCCTGCGGGAGGGAGTGCGCCCACCTGGGCGGGCTGGCCCCTAGCGCCCCTGGCGGGGCCCCCACCTGTGCCCTGGAACTCTGCCAGGCCCCGCTGGCGCTCCCCCGGAACGCAGGTTTCCCCCGCCCCAAGTGGAGGAGAGGCGAGGGAGCTAGCTGCGAATCAGCTTCATTTTCAATGGGGAAAAAAAAAAATCCTGGGGAGAGTTCCCTGGGGGTTTCAAGACGGTGGCGT